>MDKI01097442.1:0-15388 GCA_005239505.1 Nicotiana paniculata
GGGCGATAAGGGGTGCTTTATCTAAACTAGGCAGGAGAACTTGGCTAACTTTCCTACTCTGATTATCTCTGAACGGCAGGTACCCACAACCGCCGTAACGAAGGAATGAATCTATTAAGTTATGTTTGGTATTACTTATCTATCGAGTGTAAACAAAATTACTGGTTGTAATCAGTATTCTGGTTGCTTTAACTGTCCAAAAATTTAACTTAAAATTCTATGATAAGAATCCTATTCTTAAATCCGAATCCAGATTATAATGCACCAAGGATAAAAGTGTCCAGTATGCAACTGATAAAGATATGAACATTGGGCCTAACTCAACCCCAAAAGCTAGCTCAAGAGGTGATGATTGCCCACGCCATATAAGGAGACCAAGTCTTCCATAACTTAGCTGATGTGGAAGACTCAACACCTACCGCACGCCCATGCCTGCCAACTGGAGCGTGGACAATATGATATGGGAGCCCAATATCGGTGAAACAAAGAATTGGGATGGGTCCGGCTCTGATATCATGATAAAGACATGGACATTGGGCCTAACTCAACCCAAAGGCTAGCTCATGAGGTGAGGATTGCCCAAGTCATACAAGGAGACCAAGTCCTTCATCCCTTAACGGATGTGGGAGACTCAACAGCAGCAAACTTGACATTTTTTTATTTAAAAAGGAAAAGGTCTCCAGAGCCAGTTTCTCAGCTAACATTGGCTATACAACATCTCAATATGCAGGAAGCTGCCAAAAACAAAAAAAAAACAGAGGATAAAAAGGCACACGTGTTCTTAGCAGGTGAACCTGAGAAGTGTGGATATGGAGAGGATGCTAATATCTGGATCCCAAACCATGACCAGCAGCATTGCAGCAGTTCCTGCAATTGTTTGAAGTGTTTTAAGTATAGGAAGTAATCTTCAAGGAAGTTGGAGATTCAAACTTAGTGCTTCCTCAAAGTATTCTTCAAATAACAGAAGGCTATGGATATTATCTTTAGGGATCACAGTTTGCAAATTAGCAAGCTTCTCAGAAGACTAGAATAATATTCAGGTTAACCAAGATTTACTTGATTGTACTTTCCCTTCTTTACCAGGAAGTAAGGGATGGGGCATTGAGAAGGTAGAAATTTTGAATGATTTAATGCATCAAGAATATTCACATATGCAAATTAATAAATGTAAAAAGGAAACGCTTGTATTGCTTTGCTAAAACACACTATTCAACTGTAACAAGCCAGACCTGCATTTAAACAATATTTTAGCACTACAGAAAGAATTGACCTTAAATTTAGAGATTAAACCTGAACACAACTAAAGAACCAAGTAGAAATATACCATATGCAATTGTCGCAAACGGTAGGCGAATAATGTGCTTCAGCTTCTGGCTGAAAACACAGTAACCCTACAATATTAAACCATTGTGCAATTCAAAAGTTTGACACTTCACAACAGATGACTGGATTATGGCAAAATAAGAAGGAAACAAGCAATTGTCAATCTTAATAAGAAAAATATTTCAGGAGTAATATGTAATCCTCATCCAAGTAGTTCATACAAGTCCCCCATTCTCTGACAAGAAAGATACCCAGAATCCCAAAAAGTTTTATGTGAAATGGCACAGAGAAGTTGTCAGCTTGGTCAGCCGACTTATGCTCCTTTATACCCCCAAGATAGCTAGTGGACAAGCCCACCTTTAGTCTCATGTAGATTGGGTACCAGGTTTTCTTCCTATGTCTGTCACGTTCTTTAACTATCTGGTAGAACCATATTAAGAAAATCCAAAGAAGGCACAGTGGCTTATACCAGAAAGTGGAGCAACTTTAATGCTATGCATGTTTTGGCACCATACCGGACTTTAATATATGCACAAAGCCTCACAGAAATATGATATGATATTAACCAAACTGATTTAGGGAGAGATTGTTTTTAATATTCTGTTTTCTTTTGTGTACATGTCGATTGGGGGGAATGGGGCAGCGTACGGACATGAGGGAGAGAAAAGAAAGTTATATCCAATGAGGTAGCACTGACATTAATCATTGACCCCCTGTGTTATTTTCCTCCCCTTGCACAACCTCTAGTCAAGATTTATAGTGGCAAAATGCGATTCATGACATTAAAACTACAAAAATATATAGTAATGCATAATGGAAAACTCACCTGCAACCGTATTTTCTGGACTTGGTATACCAGATATTGCTGAAAAATACCTACAGATATTGAATAGTTATGTTTAACAAATAGAGGGAAGTCAACAATAGGAACAACATAAATGATGAAAGAGATTTTAAACTTATAACGTGGCCAAGATGAAACAGTATAACCGGAGAGGATAATTTCAAAAGAGCAGACCTGTGATAACTAAGAGGGCAACATTACAGCTGCAAAGAAGTTGGAAAACTAATCCTCGAATAGGGTGAAATATCCATGTAGCTCCCACAGCAAAAACAGCAAAACCTGCCTAGAATTTGCTATTAATCAGCTCCAATATAAGTGACTAATTTGCATGCAGAATTGTAGTACTACTTGCCAATAAGATACAGTAGAAAACGCTCCCGATAAGGCTTGCAGGCTTCCTATTACCAAAAAGAGGTGCCTCGTCCAGTATATCCAGGAACCTACAGTCAAACAAGCAGCAGGGGCATTTACCGGCAAGAAAGCTCCAACATTAAGTAAAAATAGGTAAAACTTTTATTTGGACACGATATTTACTTGGCAAGTCATATAACTGACCATAAATAATTGCAGTGAAATGGGGTGATTTCGGGCTAACTTAACTGGAATTAGCGACGAGCAAGAATGACATTTTAGGAAACCAAGTGAAAGTTGAGTGATTTTGAGGTTAGAAAAATAAGTTGAGTGATTTTACTACAATCATACTATAAGTTGAGTGATCTTTTGTGTAATTAACCGCCATTTTGCTTAATACATCATCATTATATCAGCCTACGTTTCCTCTTCTCCTCCTTATGCACATATATACCTCAAAATTTAGAGTCTAGATGCTGATTTTGAAGATCACGACACCCAAAAATATTTGTTTTGTTGATTATATGAAAGAAATCTGACAAACAGAGATACGAAGTTAACAGAAAAAAGGGGCATAATTAAAGTCTCTTGAAAATTTGCTAGAATTTAAATAATTATCCTAATAAGTCACTTGCCAAGTATCTTTGAAGATCATGACACCCAAGTATCTTTAATTAGTTGATTATATGAAAGAAACTTAATAAACAGTGATATGAAGTTAACAGAAAAAGAGGCGTAATAAAATCTCTTATAAATTTGCTATAATTTTAAATCAACAACAACAACAACAACATACCCAGTAAAATCCCAATAGCCCACCCCGAAAAGGGTAGAGAGGTTGTCTCCGGGAGACTCTCGGCTCCACAGGAGAGATAATAATATCATAAAAGAAACAAGAGAAAAGGCATGTAACAACAAAAGATGCCAGAAAGAAAATAACAACAACGAAGAAGTGGAAGAACAATAACACAAAACTATGCAAAACAACAATGTGAACACAACATAGACCGCTAACAAACCTACACGAAACTCTATCAGACTACCCGGTACAAAGAGGTAAGAACTCTCGACTACCCCCTAGCCTACCACCCTAATGCTCGACCTCCACATGTTCCTATCAAGAGACATGCCCTCAGAAATCTGAAGCCGCGCCATGTCCTCGCCCCAATACTTCTTAGGTTGCCCTCTGCCTCTTCTCGTACCTGCCAAAGTCAACCGCTCACACCTCCTAACCGGTGCATCTAGGCTTCTCCTCCGCACGTGTCCGAACCATCTAAGCCGCGCTTGCCGCATCTTGTCGTCCACGGGAGCCAGGCCTACCCTCTCCCGAATATCTTCATTCCGAATCTTATCCAACCTAGTGTGCCCACACATCCATCTCAACATACTCATTTCTACTACTTTCATCTTCTGGATATGTGAATTCTTGACTGGCCAACACTCAGCTCCATACAACATGGCTGGTCTAACCACCGCTCTATAGAACTTACTTTTGAGTTTTTGTGGCACATTCTTGTCACATAGAACTCCATACGTTAACCTCCATTTCATCCACCCCACCCCAATACGGTGCGTAACATCCCCGTCGATCTCCCCATCTCCCTGGATAATTGACCCTAAGTACTTAAAACTTTCTCTCTTGAGGATGAATTGTGTGTGAGCCCGACTTCCACATCCGCTTCCCCCGTCACGTCGCTGAACTTACATTCCACATATTCCGTCTTAGTCCTACTCAACTTGAAACCTTTAGACTACAGGGCTTGCCTCCATACCTCCAATCTCCCATTAACGCCGCCTCGCGTCTCATCAACCAGAACTATATCATCAGCGAACAACATACACCATGGCACCTCTCCTTGGATATGGTGTGTCAGTGCGTCCATTTGCCAGAGCAAATAAGAACGGGTTGAGCACAGATCCTTGGTGTAACCCCATAACCACCAGAAAAGGCTCTGAGTCACCTCCCACAGTCCTAACCCGAGTAATAGCTCCATCATACATATCTTTTATCGCCCTAATGTAAGCCACCGGCACACCTTTCACCTTTCACCTCCAGACACCTCTAAAGGACGTCCCTAGGGACCTTGTCACATGCCTTCTCTAGGTCAATAAACACCATATGCAAATTCCTCTTCTTATCCCTGTATAGTTCCACCAACCTTCTGATAAGGTGGATAGCTTCCGTAATAGAACGACTCGGCATGAACCCAAACTGGTTTTCCGATATAGACACCGCCCTCCTTATCCTCCCTTCCATCACCCTCTCCCAAACTTTCATGGTATGACTTAGTAACTTGATATCCCTATAGTTGTTACAATTCTGGATATCCCATTTGTTCTTGTACACCAGAACCATTGTACTCCACCGCCACTCATCAGGCATCCTCTTTGTCCTGAAGATAACATTAAACAACCCAGTCAGCCATTCCAAGCCTGCCCTACCCGCATATCTCCAAAACTCTACTGGAATCTCGTCTGGTCTGGTCGCTTTGCCCCGACTCATCTTACCCATCGCACCCACGACCTCCTCAACCTTAATGCGCCTATAATACCTAAAGTCTCGGTGACTCTCGGAGTGCCCCAATTGCCCTAACATGATGTTTCCATCCCCCCTTTCATTTAGAAGTTTATGAAAGTACGACTGACATCTTTGCCTAATATGGGCCTCTTCCATCGATACTCGACCTTCCTCGTCTTTGATGCACCTCACTTGATCCAGGTCGCGAGCCGTCCTCTCTCTCGCTTTGGCCAACTGAAATAACTTCTTGTCCCCACCTTTGCCCCCAAGTTCCTCATAAAGCCGACCAAAAGCAGCAGTCTTAGTCTCTGTGACCGCTAATTTCGCCTCCTTCCTAGCCTCTTTATATCTTTCTCTGTTCGCTCTCCGCTGATCCTCGTCGGATGCTCTCTACTAACTTAATGTAAGCCGCTTTCTTGGCTTCCACTTTACCTTGGACCACGTCATTCCACCACTAGGCGCCTCGGTGCCCGCCCGAGTAACCTTTCGAAACTCCCAACACCTCTCTTGCTGCCTCCCTTATACAGTTCGTCGTCGCCGTCCACATAGCGCTAGCGTCCTCATCACTCTTCCAGGCACCCATATTCGTCAGCCCCCCCAACTCCTGCGCATTATCCTTAGACAAAGCTCCCCATCTGATCCTTGGCTGAACCCGTACAAACCTCTTCTTCCTCTTCATCAAGATACCGACGTCCATCACTAGGAGCCTATGTTGAGTTACGAGTTTCTCACTTGGGATCACCTTGCAATCCTTGCACAACCCCCTAGCACACCTCCTGAGGAGGAGATAGTAAATTTGAGTCTTAGCCACCATACTCCGAAAAGTAACCAAATGTTCCTCCCTTTTCGGAAACATAGAGTTCACGATCACCAACTCAAAAGCTCTAACGAAATCCAACAGTGAGGTACCACCCCGTTCCTATCACCAAAGCCGAAGCCACCGTGCACCTCACCATAGCCACCAGCAGACGACCCAATATGACCATTGAAATCCCCTCCTATGAATAGTTTCTCTGTAGGCGGAATACCCCGCACCACCTCATCCAGCGCCTCCCAGAAGCGCCTTTTAACCTCCTCGACCAAGCCCGTTTCTGACGCGTAAGCGCTAATGACATTCAGAGTGATCCCTCCAACTACTACCTTAATCGCCATCAATCTGTCATTCACCCGTCTAACCTCTACCACCGACTCTCTAAGCTCCCTATCTACCAAAATGCCCACTCCGTTCTTGCCCTTCACGACTCCGGAGAACCACAATTTATATACGTCTACACTCCTCGCCTTCGAACCTACCCACCTAGTCTCCTGCACACACGCTATATTGACCCTCTTCTTCTGGAGAATCTTCGCCAACTCTATAGACTTACCCGTCAACGTCCCTATATTCCATGATCCAACTCTCAACCTAGGGGCTACCTTGTTCACTTACCCCTTTGGGCCCCGTCCCACCCCCTGGCCCTTGCCCTACCCCCTTCCCTACCGCCCGACCTCCCCGAGGACATGACCCTACTCTGCCATTACATACCACAGTCTCTATACCTACGAAGGTCTAAAAATGAAAAGGAGAAAAAACACCACACAGAACAACAAAGGGAGCAAATAGTAACTACAAGCCCACTAGACTGACTAGACTAGTACGAAACACTACAGCAACACAGGGGACAGAGAAACAAGAGGGCGGAGGTACCAATTCCCGCGAATAGAACCTGGAACTCTCGACTTGCTATAATTTTAAATAATTATCCTAAAAAGTCACCTGCCAAACAACACTTTGTTCTATTGAATTACAGTTCACCATAATGCTAGCAACTTTTATGAGTGCGAATTCACAATTAGGTATTTGCAGAAATTGCCATAGCAGGTATTTACTAAATTTTCAGCCAGCATAAAGAGAAAAATTAACTGAATTACAAGTAATAAACAAACATTGCGATATTTCAACTTGAAAGTACGGCATTAAAAATGAGAAATTAAAAACTGAAAACTGAAAACTGAGGATGAGGAATGGAAATGGAAAAATCAAAATGTAGCATATGTAGAGAATTGAGTGTATGGTGTGAGTAGATTGGAGGATTAGCGCTTACAAATTGTTTTCGTTTTCGTAGATAGAGGAAGAGCGTCTTTCTGCGGACATTTTCTTCTTCTTCTTCGCCTTCGTCGAGAAATTCGCTTTGCAGAAATTCTAGTTCAAAACAGAATCACTGTGCTTCGTTCTGTATCCAATTTGAAGGTTTTTCTTCTCTCTCTTTGTTATTTTATTTTTAAATTTTCCTTTTTATTCCCCATGCTTGCGAGTCTCCTCTTAAATTTTGTTTTACGCAGCACGCGTACTGGTTAAATGGGTAAATCTAGTATAATAGCCTTGTGAGATTTAACAAGGGATGATAAACCGCACCTAGGGAACTCGACCCAGAACTCAGGTTACTTTTGCGCTAACTTATCAATAGTTAATTAGTATATTCCGGCGTGAAATTCAAAAATAATTACATTTATACGTGATAATTGAAAAATAATCATAGTTTTAAAAGTTATTGGAATTTTTTTTTTTATATAAAGATAAATTTGAATAAAAATACTGTTCAAAATTCGAAAGATACTTTAGTATAATGTACTGGACTTTCAGCATAATATAGCAGAGTTCCATCATAATATACCAGTCCAGCATAATATGATGTAAGTTCATACATAGGTGCTTCAATCTAGAAGTTCATACACAGTTGTACTAATCTCTAATATTTTGCAAATACCTGCTATTTTTTAATTACTAGTCCAAAAACTGGCTATCCCGTGCTATTTTCACTATATTTTACGTATCTTATTTCTCGCTTAGCTATAATAAAGTGATAGTAGTATTATTGAAGCGAACATCAAGCCTGAGGAGGAATTTTTCCCATATAGTAGTGACAATAATTTATTTTCCAAAAATATGTTCTTCCTTTGGTAATAGTTTCAGATTGTGCCATGTCGTCCATTTATTTCGTGAGTTAGATCCAATTGAAGTGAATCATCCTCGTTCCTAATTCTGACATTTGAATGTTTTTGTTAAATGGCTGAAGTGGTAAGCGATAAAATTGAGGATAACGCCTAAAATCAAATAAATTGAAGTCGGGTATATGAGGAAGGACACCAACGTGTAAAATAAGAAGAAAAACATTTAAACTTGTGTATAAATAACTTGCTTCAGGAATTTTGTAAATTCAGTGTCTCTTTCTTATTCTTTTACTACATAAGTAGATCTTTGTATTTACCATACGTGTTTTGAACATAAATCTGCGAACGGAGCCCGAATGCTGCTGTATCATCAACTGGGACAATGTGGGATTTAGGCCTTCTTCCCTTCGGGAAAATAAATTACAAACTCCAAAACTCAGGCAACGACAGGGTAGGATGCGCAAGTGGCAATACCACACATGTTCTTTCCCATTTCCATTTTGAAGTATCCATTGTCACCCCAGTCTGCTCCCCATGAATTCTTGATAAGCCAATAAGGAACACCATTTTCAACACCGTAACCCACAGCAAGAACAGCATGGTTTACATCCTGCCAATGCAACACACAATGTTTGTAATATTATATATATGCTTATTTACCGTACTCAGGAATTTCACTTAGGGTGTTCAAGATTATATGCACAACGATGAAGTGAAGTATATTCAACTGACTACCCTTTATCGGCTGTAGCTTTGCCCTGTATTTAGGTAACTATGCCACTATATTTGCATTTTCACGTTCTTAAGGATAGATGACTTACCATGGGAGTACTGCCGCATTCTGTGCTGCTGTAAACACCACTCTTGTATTGTTTGAAACCTTTGATCACCTCAAAAGCAATACTAACGGGCCTAACCAATGCAACTGCGTATTTTAATTCATCTTCAGCACCCTGTAAATAGACATATATAAGGAATCTAACCAATGCTTATTGACCATTCCGGACGTAAAGCAGCAACTCAAGCTGAAGTTCATGACTTAAAAACTGAACAAGTTAAACAAATGGAATCCACTTGACAGAATTCACTGCCAAAGATAAGTTCCATCCCAGAGGAAAGGAGATGTCTTACCAAGGTAATATTGACAGAATCGATGACTTTGACACCAACATTTTCTGATGAGAATTTACACAAGCCATTCTTGCCAGTGTATGGATATGCTTCTTCAGTGTCTAGACCGCCATTGGATTTAATGTACTCGAAGGCTTGTGATGGGAGCCCACCATTGCAGCCAAAGTTATTAAAAGCTCCAGCACAGTCCACAAGCTGCTGCTCAGATAGAGAGATTCCCTTCCCAAATGCTTGACTATATGCTGCTTCTAGTGCACCAGTGGTGCTGCCAAATCGACATATGCCTTTTCCATTATTTCAGCTTAAGAGTGCAATTTTAAGAGTTACAAATTTAAGAGTCCGATGATGTGATTTTATAACTAATTCTTACCTGAATGTCCAGCAAGATCCGCACTTGCCCTGATTCTTGACTGGGCTGACAATCCCAGCTTCCCTCCAATCTTTCTATAATTACGAAATTGGACGTTTGGCGTTAGGAAAGAAAAACTTCTTTTTACAACCAATTGTACATTAACTCAGTACATGCTCGCTAGTCTACCGGAGCTACCTACTTTGATCAATTAGCCAAGATTTTTACCATATATATGAAATCACGGGTGGTGGAATTTTTTATGAGAATTCTATTTATTGTTGTAGGATCCATATTCATGATCTTTGCAGTTAGCATTTCCATGTTTATAGCATAATTAAACTCAGAGCACTCCACAATCTTGGCAATAATAAATCATCACAAAGTAGCTCTAATGATCAGTAACTCTATATATAGAGTTCTGAGTGCATATACCGTCTCCGGCAAAACAGCGTTAGTGAGTTTGAGATTGCCCTTTGTGGTGGCTGAACAGTTTTGAGCTGCCCCCAACCTGTCTCTCCGGAACTCATCCCATGTTAGATCAGTAAACTCTGTCATGAAACATAATATATGATAAACAATGAGGGCCATATATAATGGAACTTACAAGCATAAAATGCGTACTTATTTCTCTAACTTTTGTTGTTGAATCTATACACAACTAGATTAAGTTGCAAAAACTTTTCATTTGGGCAGGCCAATGCTTAGGTGCTTATATTCTTTCCAGGCACTGTGATTTTGTTTTTATGTCCATATATGAATGAATAGAGAAGATAGAAGAATTCAATATAATTTTAGTTTTTTTTTTTGAGTCTTTAAGCAAGATTAGTTTTTAATGAGAAAAGCTTTTGAATTGACCTAAAAAAAAAAAAAAAAAAAAAAAAAGAAGCTCAAAAGAAAAGAAAAGCTTTTTGATTGGAGAGAGAAAGGGTACCCACTAGCCACACAATATGAATGAAGTATCTACACATGATAAGGCACTAGACCAATTAATTAGAAATAAAATATGCAAGCTACAAATACCATACTAATACTGCAGTGGAAAATATAGTTACCTTATATTATACAGTAACAATAATAATAATTAGGGAGAAATTTAAAAATAGCCAGATTTACAAGTGTTCATTCAAAAAAGCCATAGTTTTAAAAGTAATCGAAATTTACCCACTTTTTATGTAAAGATAAATTTGAACGAAAACACTGTTCAAAATTCGGAAAATACTCCAGCATACAATGCTGGAATTCCAGTATAATATACTGGTATACTGGAGTTCCAACAAAATATATCGGTCCAGTATAATATGCTGGAAGTTCATACACATGTGCTCGAATCTCCAGTATATTATGCTGGAACCTTCCGCGTGTTGGAGTTCCAGCATAATATGCTGGAAGTTCATACACATGTGCTCGAATCTCCAGTATATTATGCTGGAACCTTCCGCGTGTTGGAGTTCCAGCATAATATGCTGGAAGTTCATACACAGGTGAACCGAACTCCAGTATATTATGCTAGACCGGTCTCTGTTGCAGCAAAATAGTGGTTATTTTCAATGACTTGGCAAACGCTGACTATTTTTGAATGACCAGTCCGAAAACTGGCTAGCCCGTGCTATTTTTTACTAATAATTACGTCTTAATCCAAAAGGTTATTTACCAAACTATAACGTGGGTACCTCCAAATCAAGAAATTAAGATTCCACTTAAGCTAAAGAGAAAAAGCAAAAAAGGTAAAAATCAGGGCTTCAGCTTTAACTATACCATTGACGCTGAGTTTGTATGATAATCCTTTCTTGTTATGCGATCGAATCATCTTCAAATTGTCCAAGAATACCTCGAACCTTTGCTTTATCTCCTCTACTGACTCGTACCTCTTCCCATACCTTAAATAACATCCCAAAAATAGAAGGAATTAATATATATATATATATATATATATATATATATATATATATATATATATATATATATATATATATATATATATATATATATATATATATATAAATCTTTGTTTACACTATCAGTACCAACTAATGATTATTAAGAGATATATTTTGTAATTATTAGGCTAGGTAAAAAAATTATACTCACTGCATATATAGAACTTAAACTCAAAATAAAACAATTAACTACTAATAAGCAAATAAAAAAAATCTCATTTCCATGTAGAGATCATCGTACCTGTGAGCAAAGCGAGCGAAGGAGAGAGCATGGCGAGTTTGGCCGACGACTTGGAGAATTCGGTTCTCCAGCTCATGTAACCCGTCGGAAACGACTTGCCTGATCGGATTCTCATCGGCAAAGGTCGCCGGTCCGGCTAGTGCGGCAGCGAAAAGGCCACCGGCGACGACGAGAGCCAGTAAGAGTGAGAAACGAGACATCGTAATCTCCTCTCCGAGAATGCGGGGAAGGGAATGATACGGATTGGATTGAGTGTTTATGTGAGGCTTGGTAGAATAGTAGAGAATTTATTCAGGTGGGATTTGTCCGCTATTTAAGTGGGGTCCATTTTCAGAAGTATGGCCCACCCTCATCTATAACGGATAAAAAATTAGTGAGATCTACAACTCGTAATATTCAAAATAGTTACAATTTCAAAAATAATTAAAATTTAATCATTTTTTATGATCAATAATACCTTTAAGTAGGTGTTTGGACATAAAAATTGTAAAATTCCAAAAAATATTGAAAAAAATATATTTGAAATTTAGTTATGTGTGGACATAAATTTTATTTTTGGTTGTTTTTGAAGTTTGTGACTGATTTGAGTGAAAATTTAGAAAATTAATTTTTTGGAGTTTTTCAATTTTTCAAAATGCATCTTCAAGTGAAAATTAAAATTTTTATGAACAAACGCTGATTTCGAAAAAAGTGAATTTTTTTTTGAAAAAAAAGAAAAAAAAAATGTATGTCCAAACGGGCTCTAAAAATTCGAAAAAATTCTAGCATAATATGTTGGAGTTTGATTTTTTTACATATGAGATTCCAGCATAATGTGTTGGAACTTTATAATGTACTAGAGTTCCAACATAATATGTTAGAAGTTTACACACATGAGCTCTATAATCCAACATATTATGCTAGAACTTTCCGTGTTTCAGCAAAATAGTAGCTCTTTTTCAATGTTTACAAACACTTACCGGTCCAAAAATTGGCTAGCTCATGCTATTTTTACCTTTATAATGAGTCAAATTTATTGTTTACTTTTTAGTCGGTATATATTAATTATACTTTTTTAATCGATATCCAATCAAATTCCACTATATTCTCTATAACAACACTTCACTATAATGGTCAAGTTCATTTTGGAACCAAATTTTCATGTTATATTATAATATATGTTATCTGTAACAGTACTTTGATATAACAATCAAAAAATATCTGAAACAAATGAAGTTGTTACTGAGAAGTTTACATATACTGATTATACATATAATGTACATGAAATTAACATACCTTATATATTTATCAGCTATATTTAGTTTAAACGGTTGAATTAGCGATTGATAGTTAATACTCGATGATATTTACAACTTTATCCTTTAGAGATATTTTTGAGTAAAAACTAGAAAGAATCTTATTGAAGAATCTTCGAGTGGGGCCCATTGTTTTTTGGTGGGAAATGTGTTGGCGTGCTCACAAAGTTGAAAAAAGATGGCGTAGGTGCTGACGTTAATTTTTTATTCCAGCATTTCTGTTACGGAATCTGTTTGGAAGTTTGTACACTAGTTTATTTTTTTTTTGTGGTCAAATGAATTATTTTTTTCATATTTATTTTTTATATATACAAAGGTGTGTGTAATCCCGTAGGCAGGGGCGAAGGTACATAGCCTCAAGTTGGTCAATTGATCACTCTTTGTCGAAAAATTATGTTGTATATGTATTAAATACTTTTATCGGAGATATTTTTACTTATTTCAATTTTAAATATCTTAAATAAAATTTCTGACTTCGCCACTACCAGCGTGTGTAAACTCACTTACACAATTGTTTGTTGCAAACCTGAATAAGGAAGGAGAATTACAGTAGGTTAATAACTAGTTTTTTTGCATAATATTTTTAACAAAATCAAATTCTAATGCACTGGATTAAATTACTTATTCATATAAGTAAAGTTGAAGAAGCAATATGTGGTGGACATTTGGGAAGAGAATAAGGCAACATTATCTAAATTTATCCAATGAAAACTCAAGTATATGGGGTAGTTTTGTCATTTTGTTTGAATTTTCCTGTAGAAAGAAAGGGACAAATGACTTTGAAACAGAATGAATAAGGGAGGGTCTTAAAAAACAATAGAAAACAAAAACGACTAAAGGTGCTCCAACATTTTCAATTGTTTGATTAATTCTCCCTTTTAGACGATTCTTAGGTCAGCCAAACCAAATGTAGGACCAAAGTAATTAACCAACTTTTTTTTCGGTTTGTCATGTGATGTCTGCTACTCGTTGGTTCTTCAAGTACACATAAGTATATGTAATCATCAAGTAATAAAGTGATTCGAATATCAAATTTACAGAGATTTAAATTGGTCGTTAACTAAGCAAACTAAAATTAATTAATTGTCCAAGCTATTCAAGAGTGACATCTTTTTATTAATTTAATATTGCGAAAATTAAACAAGTAACAACTAATTTATCAAGACTGCAAATGCGTATGATGAGATTTTACTTCAGAGGAGATGGAAATTCCAGGGTTGTGGTTGGTTTATCAATCCTATTAAGTTCAATAATCACACTCGTTAATCCAGATTATCTATGGTTGCTAATTAACCGGATCATTTATATGAATAACATGTTCCCACAATACTACTCGCATGCCCATAATATATCAATCCTATATTCCTATTGTATTGAGTCTACCATGAACGAATATAATACAGTATTCAATTAAGTAAGACCATTAAGTATATTCCTATCCTAACCGCGAAATCTTTCCCCGAGCCACGGGTTCAGAAAGAAGCTTTCTCTAATTCTAATATAATTTAAACACGGCTTTCCCAAGCATAGCATTGATAGTAAGGTGAATTGGTAGCTACAACAATTCACAAGTTAAAACTAGAATTAAAGAAACAACCACAAGATGATAATCCGAATTAGCAAAAATGCAATTAATAAACGTAAATAACCATGTCAAGCATCCTAGAACTAGAGTGCTTAGCCACTCATGTTCGTAAAACAATTTTTCAAGTATTTTGCATAAACAAATTACAAAGAAAATATAAAGGGATGAAGAACTATATGATTTTCTCCTACGAAAGTTATCCACGTGATGTTATTGTCTCCGATCGCAAAACTCCCATAAAATGGTGTTTAATGACTATTTATATGTGTAGGGAAAAGACCTAGACGAAATAACCAAGTACAAAATAAAAAAGGAAACAAAATAGAATTTTAAAATCCGGAACCCCCTCGCTACAGACCGTGCCTCGCGATCTCTGTAGCGCGCTTCTTCTCGCGATAAGCCTCGCGATGCACGCTCTGTCACGAGCAAAATATCCTGCCTCGCGACCTCTGTAGCGCGTTTCTTCTCGTGATAAGCCTCGTGGTGCATGTTCTGTCGCGAGCAAAATATCTGTCTCACGATCTCTGTAGCGCGCCTCTTCTCGTGATAAGTGATGCGAGGCTAGAATTCATGGTTTAACATGTTATATGCCCTATATTTTATGTGCGTTAATGATAAAATTATACTTTTTATGTACATAATAGAGTCTATTTCATGTGTAGGTGAATTGGAGATGGAAGCCGAGCTAAAGGGATGCAAATACATCGAAAATACGCTCAAGAGGCGAGGAGGAGTGCACCGGGCTATAGCCGGGCGTTTGAGCCCAAACGTCTGACCCTGCCTGGCGTTAGCCAGGCGTTAGAGCCCAAACGTCTGTCTTAGCCTGGCGTTATCCAGGCGCCAGAGCCCAAACGCCAGGCCCCTGTTCCGGCTAAATTCG
>MDKI01242170.1:0-19998 GCA_005239505.1 Nicotiana paniculata
CCAGGTTAGATCCCCTTTGGTAAGTGTTTCCCCAAATTTTTTGACAAGGACTGATTCAATCTCCTGTCTCGTTAAGTCGTTGCCTTTTACCCCAGTAGTGAAAGTAGTCACATGGTCGTGTGGGTCAGTTGTTCCATCATATTTGGCAACGTCAGGCATTTTAAACTTTTTGGGTATAGTCAAAGATGCCGCACTTGGCTTCCAAGGTTGTTGAGAATATCTATCAACATCGACGCCTTTGATGACAGGTGGTACACCAGGAATTTGTTCGATGCGATCGTTCTGCTCCTTCATCTGTTTCTGCATGGTTAGCAGTAAATTTTGTAATTCTGAGTTATTAGATATACCTGGTCTCGTTTCGAGAGATTCATTAGGAGTATCTCCTCTTCCTGAGTTTGCCAACCCAGATTGAGGTTTTGTCATGGTGATGGGTTTATTGGGAGGTGGCGTCGGTGGTGTAGGCAACGCTGCTGGTAATCCTCTCGCAAATTCTTGCAAAGCTTGGCTCACATACTCTGCAATCATTTGCTTTACATGATCTTGTTCCACAGTTTGATCATTATTACCATTGTTGTTATTGGGTCTTTCTGGGGATTGTTCCCTCAAACCACGTGGGGTTCTTGAAGGTGATGGAATTGGGGTTCCACTTCTTTGCTGGTTGTTGTCATTGGGATTTGATATAATTCAAAGGATATCACTTGGAAAGTAAACAAAGATTATCAGATTCCCGGTAAAAAAACTAATTTGTTTAACCAAAGAATTAGACCCTTTGACTAAAGCTTATTTTTAATATGAATACGAGTTACTGATAATCAAAATAATGGAAAAATGAATAATAAACAATATTGCAGAAATAAAAGATCGATGTTTGATTGTATTCGAGAATCAGATGTCTTTACAAGCTGTATTCCCCTTCCTTATATAGGAGATTCTTATAACGTACGGTTCTTGATATGGTTACTCATTAATGACTAATTATGACATCAATGAGGCGTTACAAAGGATAACGGTAATTGGGGTTCAGTTACATAACGTTCGAGTAATCAATTGTGGGTCCCTGAATCTGCTCGTAGCTTTGTCTAGATTCATTCTGACCGTACCTCTCTCCCGTTTTGATCAAGTTGAGTTTACCGTGGCTGATAAGTTCGTGGGTTTACCAAACCGTGCCTCTTTGTACCGTATCTCTTCAAGGAGTCACGTCCAGCTGTCGCGTTTTCCTGTGTCTACATGACTAGCTGAGTTGTCAAAAGCTGGCTTACGTGTAAAACTCTTTTTTTACCAATACATTTGTGAGCTCGGAACTTGGCAATTTTCAGTGGGATTTGAAGAGGAGAATCATAGGTAACGTTTTCTAACCTTAATCCATTTGTGTATTAATAATCTCTATCAATTTCCTCAATCTAATCAATGAAATTGGGATGAAATTTCCCCAAGTAGAAATCTGAGGATTTAGGGAGATTTAGACGTCGGATTTTGTTGATTCTTGTACGAGTGGGTTCATGAGCGAATGGATGTTCGGGAAATATAAATTTTACCCGATTCTGAGACGCGGGCCCGGGGGACTTTTTGGGCGAATTTCCTAATTTCGCTTATTAGCTTAAAAATAATTAGCTATTTTGTTCCCTTGAAATGATATTTACACCATGCAATCAATTTGAATAGATTTGGGCCACCAGGAGTCAGATACTCGTGGCAAGAGCGTGGTATTGAGTTGATTAACGCAGTGAAGGTAAGTGGCTTGCCTAATTCTGTGTTAAGGACTTCCCCTTAGGTATTTTTATACTGATTTTGTTACGTGGATGCCGTGTACGTGAGGTGACGAGTGCGTACACGGGTCATTGTTGCTAAAATCCTATTTTTACTTCCATAAAATCACTCATTTTCATTCATATATTACTGTTTCCTGTCTTAACTGAGTAGTTAGCTTAAGAGTAAGCATGCCTACCTGTCCTCACTTAATTTCCACTTATTTGCTACTGGTCGCACCATGATTAGGTAGCTTTACTCTATTCTTGCTTGTTATTTTTCTGGACTGTTTAATTAATTCGTATCCGATATACTTCAGCTTTGCATATTTAAATTGGGACTACAGACCAGGATCCGGGAGCTTTCTCCCTGTACTGCATTTCATATTTAAACTGGGACTACTGACCGAGATCCAGGAGCTTTCCCTCTGTACTAAAATGCATATTTAAATTGGGACTGCGGACAGAGATCCGAGAGCTTTCCCCCCTGTACTGCATAGCGTATTTAAATTGGGACTACGGACTGAGATCCGGGAGCTTTTCCCGTGTACTGCATTGCACATTTGCTGTTGAGAAATATGTTGTGCTGAGCCGAGGTCTCTCTTTCTGTTATTAATTCTTCCAGTTTTTATTAATCCTGTTTATCATTGCTTATCTATATTTCACTGTTTTAAATTGTATATTGACTTATTTTAAAAACTCAGTAGGGCCTCAACCTGATCTCGTCACTACTTGACTGGGGTTAAGCTTGGCACTTACGGAGTACCGAATGTGGAGTACTCACGCCTTTTCCTGCGCATGTTTTCCCCATGTGCAGATCCAGGTACCAGCACCCAGTATCGTGGCTAGGAGTCGTTCTAGCAGCTGCCAGGAGACCGCGAAGTAATTCTGCCGCGTCCGCAGAATCCCACGAGTCCCCTTCTACTCTAGTATAGGCATAGAAGACTTATGTATTTTTCCACTGTTTCATTGTATAGAGCTACATTTAGTACAGAGCTTGTGACTATAGTGACATTCCGGGTTTTGGGAAGTGAAAGTGTATATGCTGAGCAGCTATGTTATATCTACTTGAGTTCTTTTCTGTCTTTATTTTATTGATTCTATCGTTTTCCGCAAATTTTAGACTTACCTAGTCGTAGAGACTATGTGCCATCACGATACCTTTCGGAGGGCAAAAATAGGTCGTGACACCTGGTCACGCTGGCGTTTGAGCTCACCTCACCAGGTCTCTAGCCAGCTTCAAGCCTGACGTCGCCAGGCATAAGACCTGCTCTAGGCCTGGCTTCGCTAGCTTCTCCTTTTCAACTGCTCCCGAGCATACTTTCGACTTTTAAGTATCCCTTTTTGCTCTACTTTCGTCTCCAATTCACCTACACATAAAATGGATTTTATTACGCACAAATAAAGCGTAATTTATCATTAAAGTGTATAAAATGCAAAGCGAATAATGTGCTAAGCCATGAATTATAGCCACACATCACTGCACCAACTTGATTATCAATGATTTTAAATTTTACATGGTTGGTTTCCATGCAACTCTGTCAATAAACTAGCTATAGTTTTCTTTTTCCTTTTTCTTCGAGTGAACTTTCCTTTTTGTTTTTTCTTTTTCTACTTCAATTAAAACATATCAAGAAAATGGAAATTTAATACAAAGTGTAGAGAAGGACTAGATAAATATGTCTACGCACCAAAGCAATTGAAGGTTTGCGTGAAGAGGCATCTTTAAATTTAAAATGATTTTTAAATAATAAAAAATGATTATAAAATGTGTCTGGATGAGTTCTGGCACACAAAACTGGTTTTTGGCCAAGTAATATTCAGAGGTAGTTGTGTGATTTTCTTATTAGAAAAATTAGTTTGAGGTTTTCTACAAATTAGACTTTAAGTTCGAAAACACCTACTATGCAATTAACCTTTGCATTTTCTTTTTCCTTAATTCCAAATTCTTATTCATCATAGGAAAATCGCACGACTCTTTGTTGCATCGACCTGTGTTTAAATATGTGCAGTCTGTATAGCAATTAGATGCAGGTTTTGTTTTGTGGTTTCTTGGCAACATAGGAGTATTATTTAAAAAAAGCCCTAAACTTCTTTAGTGGTCCCTGAAAATGATCACAAAGCCAATTGTATTCAGCAGGACAGCATAGATAACTGAAGTCGCATTTTTCGAATTTGTATCACTCAACCATCGACCCGAAAAAGGAAAGAGAGTAAAGATAACGATAATGACAAAAGTGAATGTCATTTTGCACTACTAGACATAAAAAAAGGAGGGTAAAAAAAAAAAAAAAATTAAAAGAACTACCACTTTTATATTCAGAGCATATAATGCGTTTGTCATGAATATACTACAAACAGTTCTACCAAATAAAAAAAAACTAAAAAAAGAAGGACGACGGCCCCTGCTGAGCTTCGGCACCACTCCATGCAAGTAGCAAAATATTCACACAATTAAATAACTTACAAAGTATTAATTACAAATAATTCTTTTTAATAATAATGATTAATAATCTAGAATAAATAGTATATAATCTGCTGTAACAAGTTAAATTATAATGATTGTATAAAAGTTCATTACACCAATACTGTATATAATTTAAAGCCTTCTCATACTATAGGTCAAACCTCTACTCTGTATTATATTTTTGTAATATAATAGAGACTTGTACTAATGCAAAACAACCATGCCTTCGTACCATTCCTGCCTATTAGAAACCTGTGATAAAATTGTCTGACCATAACCGACCAGATATATAACATATGTTACATAGTCCAATAGAGTTGACAACTTACCCATTAAGTGAATTTGTGGCACTAGATAATAGGAGTACTAGTTATTTGATAAGGATCCTAGCAAAGATCAATTTATCATAAATTCAGTGCGAAAATGGAGTGATTTCAGTGGTCTCTAGGAAAATAATTAGTTAAGGAGCCCATGATCATATTTAAATTATTACAGTATTTTTTATTTTTGACATCAAAATTACGTACGTTTTCCCTTTGGAGAATTGCAGGATAATGAAGCCGCATTTTATTTATGGTGACAAACTGGAATTAACATTCAACTTTCTAATCATCTGTAAACATATGATAGGAGAATTGATAGAAAGTTCAACTAGGTCATCACATTTTTAAAGTAAAATGCATTTTAGAAAAACAACAAAAACTTTTTTTCCCCTTAGAGCAAGATAGTGACATATGCAGTTAGGACATGACAAATGCTTGGCACACTTCAATATGCATTGTCCAATTAGTGGCCGGAATTACTTGATGAGGATGCAACTAAAGAGCAATAAACTAATTTTTCCTATTTTCCAATACATTAAGTTATTTTACTAGTACAATTCTTTTCCACATTCCAATGACACAACAAGAAAGAAAAATAACAACGATATAAAATGGAAAAGTTAGGTTTTGTATGATAATGATAGCCTATCGGAACTGTGAAAGGTCACCAAGTTCATTAGACGTTCTTGACTTTTGTTAATTTTCCTGATGACTGAAGTTATCTTAGTGCATATTGTAGGTAAGCCATATTTGAATAATCTTTGAAATTAGCCACCTTGCTTTTTATCTTCTCTTTTGCTTTTTAGCTCATGAGTCACGAACATTCTTAACTACTTCAAGTTATTAGTGTAATAAAAAGTGTTTGTCCTTGAAATGTTTGTAAAATGGAAGCGCCACCTTCACCCTCATGGGCCAAAACAGATAAAGCAGCTTGGAGGAATTTCGATACACAAATCTTAAAGTAATTGGAAACAAGAGTCAGTCGAAGTGGATGACCTTCAACTAGCGCAGAATAAAAGTCAAATTATAGGATGTTTAACGTTTGAACTTAAACTCGGGAGGAATTGCAGTATGGTAATTGCAACTTAACACAATATCACTTAGGTGTAAGGTTTTAATACTTAAAGATGTTTTCTCGCGCTCTCGATCAAGCACTCCCCTTTTTTCTTTTTCTTTTTCTTTTTTCCAATAAAGAAAATAAAAAAGTCATAAACACAAATGTAGGTTCAGTGACACTTCAAAATTCATTAATCTTCTAATAACGAGTTAAGAAGGGAAGGGGGGAAAAGAGTAAATTGAAAGTGTTTGCACATTGTAGAATAGGTCTGTTGACCGCTTCAAAGGAATTCATATTTGTGGTAACGGCACTAGTATCATGTCACCTAATGCAAGAAACAGGAGAAAACATGGACATGCTTTTATTCCACTGAATTATGTTGCAACCCGTCTATAGAAGAAAAAAGAGAATGTTGAATTGCTTACACATTTAAATGGAAAATCCTTTCACCTCATTTTTACTAGAATTGATTGGTTGTGAAATGTTGGGGGTGTGCGCGCGCGCTCACGCTTATTTCTTTTGGGGATGCAAAGAGTCTTTGTTTGGATTGACACGATGAGACCTACTTTTAAATGATATAAGGTGAAATTGCAACTTCAGTTCACAATAACTATGTCAATCACAATCTTGCTTAGATTTCCATTTGGACTCATTTCATTCCAATGCTTTCCTCTTTAAAAAGATTAATTAGTTCTATCTTGCACATCTATCTATATACTATATTAAAACACGCAGGTCCTTAGCAAAATATATGTATACGGTTAAAATTGATCTTGCCCTTCGTATGACTTATCAAGACGGGAACATGATAGACCGAGGTTCAACCTCGTATTTTATCGAACCATGGTGCGAAGTTAGATTGACGAGCTCGTGACCCAGGGACTGATCAAGATCGAGATCCGCCAAGATCGGGACCGAGCGAGACCGAGGAAAGTTCACCGAGTCAATTAACGGAAAGCCGAAATATCCGTAATCGATCGAGGATTACGGCAGAAATCCCGACATGTATCAACAAGAGGCCGATTAATTAGCTAATCATGAGATTTTTTACTGTATTTAGAATAATTGTATCAAGAGTAGGATTCTCCTACTATATAAAGGGGGTTTGCTTATTTGTAAGACACATCACATTTACGCAGTACAAATCAATACACAGTATTCTTCTAGTTTTCAATATCTTGTTATTTTGTTCTTGTATCAGCTGAATCTTCACTTGGCTCGAGGGTGATCGAACTCGAGGGCCAATGCTATTCGATTCGTTTGGTTTGCATTTATTTCTTTTACAGTCAATTTCAATATTAGTATATACTTTTTCTCAACTTGTGCCAAGTTATATCACGTATCCTTAAAATCACGTATAAATTCAATTGTTATCCGTTTTTAGGGTAAACAGTTTGGCGCCCATCGTGGGGCTAAGGATTATAATGATTGCCTGGTAGTGACCTTCATATCACACACTACTTTACACTTGTTCTTGTGAGTGTCTTTGATTCTAGGATCAACATGTCGAATTCTCAGGAAGCACCTGTACACGTGGACAATGACTTCGGTCATCATGATGAAAATGACAACATAGCACCAGGGAACGACGTACCTCCAATTGGCCTCGATGGAGTTCCCGCTGTAGATCCAATTGATGTCAGATCCCATGTAGACATTAATGCAAATTTGACCGTCGATCCCGAGAGTAGCATCTGTAGGGATGTTCGATCGGCCGCTCAGAGCACACAGGGCGGTGAAGAAGGCGAAATCAGCCTTCGGGTGATCTTCGAGATGTTGCAGGCTCAACAAGCCGCAATAGCACAACTCCAAAACTAGAACCATGCACCAAGAAGGATCGAGCCTGAGCCGTCCCAAGAAGTAGTTCACAAGGTCGAATCGGTGTCAAAAAGATCGAATGGAAATGAATCGGGGACTGATCCCGCGATCATGAAGATGCTCGAGGAACTAACGAAGCGAGTTGAATCAGGGGAAAAGAAGATCGAAGAAAATGACAAGAAGATGGAAACCTATAATTCCAGGGTTGATCAAATCTCGGGGGCACCACCAATATTGAAAGGTTTGGATTCTAAATATTTCGTACAAAAGCCTTCCCCCCGAGTGCAGCTCCCAAACCAATCCCTAAGAAGTTCCGCATGCCCGAGATTCCTAAGTATAATGGAACGACTGATCCCAACAGGCATGTCACCTCTTACATATGTGCAATTAAAGGGAATGATCTGGAGGACGACGAGATTGAATCTGTGTTACTAAAGAAATTCGTGGAGACCCTGTCAAAGGAAGCGATGATATGGTACCATAATTTACCAACTAACTCTATTGATTCTTTTGCCATGCTTGCAGATTCTTTTGTAAAAGCACACACCAGAGCCATAAAGGTCAAAACTAGGAAGTCAGACATCTTCAAGGTAAAACAGAAAGATAACAAGATGCTCAGAGAGTTTGTATCTCGGTTCCAAATGGAACGAATGGATCTACCACCGGTCGCCGATGATTGGGTCATTCAAGCTTTCACTCAAGGACTAAATGTACGAATCTTAGTGGCTTCACAAGAGTTGAAGCAGAACTTTATTAAATACCTGATTGTTACCTGGGCTGATGTGCATAATCAGTATCAATCAAAGATTGGAGTCAAAGACGATCAGCTACGGGCTCCCTCCGGGTCCGTTTATCCAATCAGGCCCGTAGAAAAGTCACAAGGGACATTGATCGAGAATCAAGGTTGAACAGGGATCAATACCAACCGTATAATGGAGATTGCAGGGGTAACGAACCTGAACAACCCTATACGAGGTGAAAGGATAAATGATCGAGGCCAGAGCTCTCGAGGTCTTATGAGCAAGAATGGTTTCAACAGGCATGCCGGACCTAAAGAAGCACTACGAGTGTCAGAATAAAAATTCTATATTGATGCATCCACTATATTGTCGGCTATCAGACGTATCAAGGATACTAAATGGACTCGATCTCTGCAGACCAATCCAACCCAGAGAAATCCCAACCAAATGTGCAAGTATCATGGCACCCATGGCCACATAACGGAAGAATGCAGAAGTTGAGAGAGGAAGTAGCTTGATTATTCAACGACGGGCACCTTCAGGAGTTTCTAAGTGATCGAGCCAAGAATCATTTCAGGAATAGGGATTCCAACAGATAGGACAAGAAAGAAGGACCGCAACACATTATTTACATGATTGTCGGAGGGGTCGATGTTCCCCAAGAGCCAGTGTTAAAATGCACCAAGGTGGAGATCACAAGGGAGAAGCGAACTCGAGATTACATTCCAGAAGGAACCTTGTACTTCAACGACGAGGACGCAGAAGGGATCATGTAGCCCCATAACAACACTGGTAATATCTATACTCATGAATAAGACTCAAGTTAAACATGTTTTAATCGATCCAGGTAGTTGGTCCAACAACATTCGGTCGAGGGTCATAGAACAACTCGGCCTACATGATCAAGTTGTGCCTGCGGCCAGAGTGCTAAAAGGATTCAACATGGCATTTGAAACTACTAAGGGCGAGATAACTTTGCCAGTGAACGTGGCTGGAACCATCCAGGAGTCGAAGTTCCATGTGATCGATGGCGACATGAGATATAACACCCTGTTAGAGAGGCCATGGATCCACAACATGAGGGCAGTGCCCTCGACCCTTCACCAGGTCCTAAAATTCCCGACACTAGAGGGAACCAAAAAATTCTACGGGGAGCAACCCGCCGCAAAGGAAATGTTTTTCATTGACGAAGTGATCCCGGTATCGGCACTCTCATCGACGAAGGGGTCGAACTCGAAGGGAAAACATGAGGCCAAATAGCAATCACAAACGCCGACTTCGACCCAACTAGAGAAGCTGGGCACTGACGAAAATGATGATTATGGGGTCCCTCGACCCTTCATAGCCCCTGATGACTCTGATGCCACCAAATCAACGGTCGAAGATATGGATCAAGTCATACTAATGGAACATCTGCCCGAACGAAAGGGATACCTAGGATTGTGGTTATCTACCAAGTTCAGGAAAAAACTTATTCAATTTCTTATAATAACATGGATTTTTTTGCTTGGTCCCATCTCGATATGACAGGGATCCCACCAAAAATCACCACCCATAAGCTAATCTTGGAACCGAAGTTCTATCCGGTGAAGCAAAAAAGAAGACCCTAGTCCGAGATCAAGAATGCTTTCATCAAAGACGAGGTAACCAAGCTTCTTAAAATAGGATCCATCCGGGAAGTGAAAAACCCCGAATGGTTAGCAAACATAGTAGCAGTCCCTAAAAAGGGAAACAAACTTAGAATGTGTGTATTACAAAGATCTAAATAAAGCATGCGCCAAGGATTATTTTTCCTTTTCCTTATATCGATCTCATGATCGAAGCCACGGTCGTCCATGAGATCCTCAGTTTTCTCGACGCCTATTTCGAGTATAACCAAATACAAATGAACCTAGATGATCAGGAAAATATCTCGTTCATCACTAAACATGGTACCTACTATAATGTAATGCCATTTGGATTAAAAAATGTCAGTGCCACTTATCAATGCCTAGTAAACCGGATGTTCGAAGAACAAATAGGAAAATCAATGAAAGTTTACATTGATGACATGTTAGTTAAGTCCCTTCGAGAAGAGGACCATTTGTAGGAAACCTTCAGTATATTAAGGAAATACAACATGAAGTTGAACCCGAAAAAATGCGCGTTCGGGTTCGGTTCAGGAAAATTTCTCGGATTCAAGTTATCCAACCGAGTAATCAAGATCAACCCCGACAAAATCAAAGCTATCGAGAACATCACGGTAGTAGAAAACGTGAAGGCCGTGCAGAGGTTAACCGGGCGCATAACCGCCCTGGGCGATTCATCTTAAGGTCCTCTGATAAGAGCCACTGATTTTTCTCGTTACTGAAGAAGAAGAAGAATAACTACACATGGACTCCGGAATGCCAACAAACCTTGGAAGATCTTAAACGGTACTTATCGAGCCCACCGCTACGTCACACGCCTAGGGTAGATGAACTACTGTGCTTATATTTGGTAGTATCAGAGATAGTGGTAAGTGGATCCCTAATCCGGGAAGAACAAGGTATGAAATTTCCTATTTATTATGTTAGCCGGACCTTAGGTGAGGCCGAGATTAGGTATCTCCACCTAGAAAAGTTGGTGCTCGCTTTGATAAGAACCTATAGGAAACTAAAACCATACTTCCAATGTCACCCCATATGTGTTGTAACGACTTATCCACTTCAAAATATTATGCATAAACCCGATATTTTGGGATGGTTGGCCAAGTGGGCCGTAGAAATCAACGGGTATGATATCGAATATCGACCCTGTACAACTATTAAGTCCCAAATTTTGGCAGACTTCGTGGCTAACTTCATGTCGGCCCTAGTACCTGAGGTTGAAAGAGAGCTGTTGGTAAACTCGGGTACATCCTCGAGAATATGGACCCTCTTTACGTATGGTGCTTCGAAAGTAGAAGGGTCCGAACCCGACATCGTACTAAAATCGCCCACAGGCAACGTGGTTAGACAATCTATTAGAACTGTGAAATTGACTAACAACGAGGCCGAATATTAGGCCTTGATTGTAGGTCTTGAACTAGCCAAAGGCTTGGGTGCAGAGGTGACCAAATCCAAATGCGACTCCCTCCTCGTGGTGAATCAGGTTAACGGAACCTTTGAAGTTAGGGAAGAACGAATACAAAGATACCTGGATAAGTTACAAGTAACTTTGCACCGATTTAAGGAGTGGAATTTGAACATGTGCCCCGAGATCAGAATAGTGAGGTTGATGCCCTTGCAAACTTAGGGTCATCGGTCGAGCACAAAGAGCTCAACTCGAGGGCTGTCGTGTAACTCATGAGGTCAGTAGTCGAAGAAGGCCACGCCGAGATAAACTCCACAAGCTTGACCTGGGATTGGAGAAATAAATATATAGAGTATTTGAAAATTGGAAAGCTTCCCTCAGATCCAAAAGAATTAAGATCACTACGCATGAAGGCAACATGATTCACCTTGTCTGAAAATGGAACCTTGTTCAGGAGAACGTTCGATGGTCCACTAGCGATATGTATGGGACCGGGAGATAACGAATATGTTTTGTGGGAAGTTCACGAGGGAACTTGTGGAAATCATTCCGGTGCCGAATCATTGGTCCAAAGGTAATAAGAGCCGGCTATTACTGGATCGACATGGAAGAAGATGCAAAAGAGTTTGTTCGAAAATGCTATAAATACTGAAGACATGTATCGATTATTCACCAACCGGGGGAATTACTCCATTCGGTCTTGTCACCATGTCCATTCATGAAATGGGGCATGGACATTGTTATCCCTCTTCCATGGGTTCCAAGTAAAGCTCAATTTATTTTATTTATGACCGACTATTTTTCTAAGTGGGTTGAAGCACATGCCTTCGAGAAAGTTAGGGAGAAGGAAGTCATCAAATTCATTTGGGATCAAATCGTATGTCGATTCGGAATTCCATCCGAAATTGTGTGTGATAACGGGAAGCAGTTCATCGGCAACAAAGTAACAAATTTCTCGAAGACCATAAGATCAAAAGAATCATATCAACACCTTATCATCCTAACGGGAACGGGCAAGCTGAATCGATCAACAAACCCATCATCCAAAATCTTAAGAAGAGGCTAAACGACGCCAAAGGAAAGTGGAAGGAAATTCAACCCGAAGTTCTTACGGCATACCGCACAACCTCGAAATCCAGTACCGGGGCTACCCCATTCTCAGTAGTTTATGTGCCGAAACTCTAATACCGGTCGAAGTCGGAGAGCTGAGTATCAAGTTCCGATATGCAACAAAGGAATCAAATGACGAGGCCAATACGATCCTAGAACTATTGGATGAAAGGCGGGAAGCCTCCCTCGTCCAACTGGCCACCCAAAAATAACGGATCGAGAGATACTGCAATCAAAGAGACAATATTCGATATTTTAACGTCGGGGACTTAGTGCTAAGGAAATTCACCCTCAACACCCGCAATTCAAATGTAGGGAGATTGGGTCTAAAGTGGGAAGGGCCATACCAGATCCTCGAGGTCACTGAAAAAGGGTCCTACAAGCTCGGAACAATGAATGGAAAGCAACTACCGAGAAATTGGAACATGTCACCTAAAACGGTATTACTGCTAAGGTACGACCCCTTTCCATTTCCTTTTTATTTCAGGCTAACAATTG
Organism: Nicotiana paniculata; assembly: GCA_005239505.1. Taxonomy (NCBI): domain Eukaryota; kingdom Viridiplantae; phylum Streptophyta; class Magnoliopsida; order Solanales; family Solanaceae; genus Nicotiana; species Nicotiana paniculata. The sequence goes on from MDKI01242170.1 coordinate 12,792, forward strand.
CAGGTGGTCAACGAGAAACGACGGTGGATTTTTCAACGAATGACACAAAGTCTTTATCTCTGAAAGCACGTGTTGCACTCTTTTTCCTTTAGATCGATTTTGTCCCAAATGGGTTTTACGACGAGGTTTTTAACGAGGCAACAATGAATCCTGCTAACTTAGAATCAAGCCCGATTACGAATCAACACTAAAGATCAATCCAACAATATCCCAGGTTCCTTTGCGAACAACCTTGAATACTGAGGGGCTACCCTCGGATATGCGTTATCTTCTAATATCAACTCTAGCAAGGAAACTACTTCATAAAGGGAGGGTATCGATAGATAGGACTTATTGTAAGGGTCAAATGGTCAAAACGAACTGTGACCACGTAGATTGCTCGAGCCCTAGCATAAAACATGTACGCATGTATGATTGTTTTGATCGAGAATAAAGAGAAGTACTTTCCTTGAAATCATCTTATGTTTTAAAATTTTTTCCTCTTTACATTCCTTAAAGAGCTTCCTACTTCCGAAAATAACGAGCCCAAGGGAAATACTTAACCATAATACAAATGACCACTCCCTCACTCGGGGACTGCTGTCCAATTTAAACAGCCCGAGTCATCGGGTCTCAGGGGTAAAAGACCTATTAGGAAATCCCCGATTTCTAAAGGCCACGACCACCCCACCCGGGGACTATATTTTGGGCAAGCTCGGAATAACTCAGGAAAACAACCCAATGGACATCTCCCGAACGAATGAATACGGCCAATTTAACACGACTCGGAGACGTCCGAAATCCGTAACAAAAATAGACCTTCGAAAAAGAAAAAATTATTTCACAACCAGTTCTAAATGATACCCTTGGCAAAGTCATAAAATTAAGATATTTTTGGGAAAACACTTCGGTAACATCGAACCCCAACAATGCCTTAGCCCAAAAAGACAATAAAGGCAAGGTTTGTTCGAACTCGTGAACACAACCCCATTGTTTCGTGCTAAGGCGTTTCAAACCTTTGTAAATACAAGTAATAAAGCAAAGAAAAAATTTGAGAGACGAAAAGGAAAAGAAAATCCTTATATATATAATAATATTTTACAAAGGCCAGATCGGCCTAACACAAAAATTTACAACGGCCAAAATGGCCTAAAAAAAAAGGTGCAAAAGAAAGCAAGAATACAAAGGCCTAAGTGGCCTGGTCTTCATCAGGGGTATCATCGCCATCCTCGGGATGTTCCCCGTCTTCAGACTCGCTCAAGCTCTCGGAGTCTTCCTCAGGAAAGTCCAGCTTCCGGGCCTTAGCTTCTCTGCTTTGGCATTCTCGATTTCAGCCATAATATCGAAGCCCTGAGCATGATCCCCCTCGAGGGATTCCCTCCGAGCTTGTCATTTTGCATGATCCACCATGATTTTGGCCTTCTCCTGGATAGCCTCGACATCGACCTTAAATTGGGCCACTTTAGCATCAACTTTGGTGTTGGCCACGACCACCTCATGTCTGGCCACTTCGAGTTCATTGGCCAAGTTTGACTTATCAGAAACAACCAAGTCCAACTGAGACTGAAGATCCTTGATCTTCTAGACCTGCATCGAGGCCTTCTCTCTTGCAGCTTAGATCTGGGTCTCGGCCGACTCCAATTGTGCTTGGACGGTTTCCTTCTTCGAGGCTAAGATGTCCATGTTCTTTTTGGATTCTTCGAACTCGGCCTGTTTTGCATCTACCTGCATTTGGAACCATCCTATATGTTCGAGACTCTGCCGTACATGCAGGATCGGATCATTAGTTACTATCTTCAGTTCATCTTCACTATCATAAAGCACTCGAAATACCTACTCGGTCATCTCGACATGCTCACTACGAGACATATCTAAATCGGCTCAAAGCTTCTCACTCAAAAGCTTGTAAGTATCCCCTTCTCAGTGAGTGCTCGAACATCAGCCTGGTGATCCTCCCGGATCTGGAAGAAAGCTTTGTGATGCAACAATGAAGCCTTCAAGCACGAAGAAAGTTGTTAGAATTGTTCACGACCTCAAGTTTAAAATAAATAAAGAAGTAACCCTCGAACTTACCTGATTCAGAGCATGTTAGGCCTCGTTAAATAAGCAAGGCGCCTCCACCGCATTCATCATGATTTGATATTCCTCATTCACCAAGAATATGAGGTAGCTAGCAACCCCCACGGGGGTAGAGAAGACTCGGGAATCCTCGGGGACAGAAAATATTATTGACCACCTGCGGTCGAGGTCGGCACTTGGGGCCAGGAATTGACTTACTAGTTTTGGGCTCGATGGAGACCCAGTAGCACCCGATGAAGGTACTTTATTTGGAACCAAAAAGTTGCGAAGTCCGGCGGCATCTTCCGAAGGGGTAGCCTCAAGTCCATCTAAGAAGCCATGAATGTTGGCAACTCCCTGAGGCCCATCGTAAGAACGACTTTCTAACATGCCGGCCTCACGAATCATGGCGTCCGAAATTTGAGGGGAGTCGAAAATGTCAATCACTCTGAGATTTTCCCTCAGTATATCTTCCGCAGCTCGAGAAGCGTCACCCCTGGTCTCTCTCTCTCTCTCGACCTTCTCGGGGACGTCGGCCACTGCCTCTTCTATGGCCTCCATAGTTCGAGGTATCTCAGAATCGTGCCTCACTCGGGCCACCAACTCAAAGTTTTCTTCTTCCTCTTCGGACTCGTCCTGCAACCGATTGAGCGAGTCTTATAAGAGTTCTCGAGCCCTGCATTTTTTGGGCTTGTGCTCCAACTGCTTCCTCGGTCTCTTCTTCTTTTCCGAGCTCGGGGAACTCGGAGCCCCTTTCCTCTTCTTATTGGCCTAATTCGGAGTAGGTGGTTGGGAAAAACTTCTTCGTCACCAGATGGAGGCCTCATTGCAACATCCTTGCCGAGACCTACAAAAGAAAAAAAATGAGTAAGCTCAAAAAGAAGCCCAAACGATAACCGTTCTAAGATAGAAACTTACCATGATTGGGGGCCTCCCATCGACCCTTCGATAACTCCATCCAAGTACGCTCGGAGTATGGACTCTGTGATACCAGGCCCTCGACCCATTGCTTGAGTTCCGAAATAGGGTCCGGCCTCTGGGCCACAGCTGCAATACCAAAAACATAGATGAGAAAAGTAGATAAGAAGTAAAACAACGAAATTGAACATTGAAGGTGAAGTACTACTCATGATTCATGTTCCATTTATTAGGAAACTACATGTCTTCAGCAGGGATCAGGTCAGAAATCCTTATTTGGACAAATCGCTCCATCCAACCTCGGTCATGAGCCTCGTCTATGCTGGCCCGACGAGAAAGCTTAATTAGCCCTCCTCGATAGAGTCGGGGACTGTAAAGGCGCGTAAGGTGATCGAGGGTGAAAGGACATCCCTCGATTTTTCTTATGAAGAATCGGAGGAGAATCACTATTCTCCAGAAGGAAGGATAAATTTGGCCAAGGGTCACGTCGTACCTCTTGCAGAAGGCGACGATGACAGGGTCTAAGGGACCCAACATAAAAGGGTAAGTGTAAACACTTAGGAAACCCTCCACGTAGGTAGTTATTGATTCCCCGAGCAAGAGAACTATCACATGCTTATTGTTCCACTTGCAGTCCTCTTTAACCTTGTCGAGGAGGTCTTCGGTGATTGTGCATATGTACCTCGAGATCGGCTTGCGTCATCCCAGTATCGAGGATGTCTTTTTGATCTTAAAATAAATAACAGTTGGGCACCTTGCCGGAACAAATTCCTCAGGGTGAGGCTGCGGTACAGGCGGACCGTGATGAAGAAGAAGCCTCCTTTTGCGGGACGGTCTTCGAAGTTTTCACCATTGATGAACTGGAGAAAAGAGAATCAAGATAGTATGCAGTTTGATGAGAGTTCAAGAAATTTGGGTGAAAAAGTTGTAAAGCAAAGGGATTTTTTAGAGAAAAACCAAGAGTAGGAATAGCTTTGAACGTAAAAAGTTTTAATGAGAAAACGCTAGGATACTTATAGGTTACTGGTGACGGTTCAGAACCAGTAGTATCCGACCAGGGAATAATAGGCATTTAATGCCTTGGTAACTGGACCGACAGGACGTTTCGATATCGATCATCGCTTGCATCATAGTCGGGTTTGTCGCTTACTTCATTATCCATCAAGTCGGAGCTCAGAAATTCATATAGTTTCTCGTCATCTTCTTTCCGAGAAACAAGGGGACTATTTGTATATGGTCAAAACCGGTCTTTCCCTTCATATGACTTATCGAGACTGGAACATTATAGGCCAACGTTCAACTTCATGTTATATCGAACCATGGTGCGAAGTTAGATTGCTGAGGTCGTGACCTAGAGACTGAACAAGATCGAGATCGGCAAAGATCAGGACCGAGCGAGATAGAGATCTAGCGAGACCGAGGAAACTTCACCGAATCAAATAACGAAAAGCTGAAATATCCGTAATCGAGCGAGGATCATAGCAGAAATACCGGCATGTATAAAAAAGAGATCGATTAATTAGCTAATCATGAGATTTCTTACTGTATTTAAAATTATATCAAGAGAAGGAGTCTCATACTATATTAAGGGGGTCTGATCATTTGTAAGACACATCAAATTTACACAATACAAAGCAATACACAACCTTCTTCTAGTTTTCAATATCTTGTTATTCTGTTCTTGTATCGGCTGAATCTTCACTTGGTTCGAGGGTGATCGAACTCGAGGGCCAAGGCTATTCGATTTGTTTGGTTTGCATTTATTTCTTTTACAGTCAATTTCAATATTAATATATACTTTTTATCAATTTGTGTTGTAACGACCCGGCCGGTCATTTTAATCTCTAGCACGTTGTTCGGTGGTTAAAGGCCAAGAAAAGTTTCACTTTAGGTATTATGACTTGCATGCAAGATCGGAATTGAATTTCGGGAAGTTCGGAGTTGATTTGGAAAGAAAGTTTTCATTTCAGAAGCTTTAGGTTGGAAGAATGACTAAGATTGAATTCTTGAGTAAGCGAGCTCGGAATCAAGATCAAAAGGTTCCAGCAGTTCGTATGATGATTCCATACTTGGGTGTATTTTCAGATCGGGTTTTGAATAGCTCGAGAGCGTTTCAACGCCTATTGTGGAAGCTAGAATTTTGGAAGAATTTCACAAACTTGGGTTGAGCTGTATTTCAATGTTATCGACGTCCATTTGGGATTCTGAGTCTGGGAATAGCTCCGTATGGTGATTTTTGTATTGGGAGCGCGTCCAGAAGTGGATTTGGAGGTCCATAGGTCATTTCAGGGTCATTTGGTGAAAGTTATAAATTTGAAGGTTTTTGAAAAGTTTGATCGGGAGTGAAATTTTTTATATCGGGGTCGGATTCCTATTCTGGAAGTTGGAGTAGGTCCGTAATGTCGAATGTGACTTGTGTGCAAAATTTGATGTCAATCGGACGTGATTTGATAGGTTTCGGCTTCGAATGTAGAAATTGAAATTTCTTAGTTTCATTTGACATGAATTTGGGGTGTGATTCGTGTTTTTAGCGTTGTTTGATCTGATTTGAGGCCTCGACTAAGTCTGTGATATGTTTTGAGACTTGTTGGTATGTTCGGACGGGGTCCCGAAGGGTTCGGGTGAGTTTCAGACCATTTCTAGGCCATTTTTAGCTACTGATTTTTGGCTATAGCAGTGTGCTACGCGATCGCAGAGAATTGGTTGCGATCGCGATGAGTAAAATGAGAGAAATCGACCAGCGATTCTCGATCGCGTAGAAGAAAGTTTCTGCTGCACTGACCCGACTTTGGAAGTTTGTATCTTTCAATCTATAAGGAATTTGGAGATGATCCAAAAACAACAGTTGTAGTCCTTTGTGTTTAGTTTTTAGAAAATCAAACTATCTGGCATTTGGAGTTGTGTACAAAATGTTATGAGTGGTACACTATAGCTTATCTGGGAAGAGTTGGAAATCACGAAGGAAGTTGAGTTTAATACGAACTCGTTCTCCCAGGTAGAGTTGTACCAGAACTGAAAGATAAACTCAACAACTGACTCTATAAATAATTGAAGTATTCTTGCTTGAATTAAGAATGCACAAGTGCAGAAGTGAATCAAGATCTGAAAGCGAAATTCTCAGATATTTTGCAAGCAGAATTACTGTGAGATACAAGGGCTACATACCAGCTAGAAGAACCAGTTTCATCTGTTTGTCATTGAGTCTAGTTGGTTGTAGTAGGAGATTTAATATTGTATCTTTTCAGCTTTCATAGAAGCAATTGTAATAGGTACGCATTATTCAAGTTAGAGTTAACTTGAAGCTTGTAGAAATTAGCTAGAGGCTAGTTACTATGAAGGGATTAGAGTTAGTCCTAGGATTACGAAAGAGTTTATTTTGTAAGTCCGTTTGGATCAAAGTTTTAGTGAAGAGTTTGAGAAAATCCTATTGAGGAGCAGGTCGTGGTTTTTTTCACCTTTTGAGCTAGGTGTTTTCCACGTAAAAATCTCTGTGTTTTTACTTTACTGCTTTTATTATTCCGCAATAGTAGAAGTTGGAACACCAAGAAGAACCAGGTTCTTCTAGATAGATAACACTCGAAAATTGGGTACCACACAAATTAACCTATCTTTTTGTGTGGTATTGACGTCTAAAACATCAATTGGTATCAGAGCGGGTTATCCTTGAAAGGCTAATACCTTGGAGAATATCAAGATGAGCGCACCACCTGGAAACTGGGAAGGTGAATCAACTGCAAGGTCACCACTCTTCAATGGCCAGTATTACTCTTGGCGGAAAAACAGGATGAAGGGCCACCTGATTGGAGAAGACTATGAACTCTGGGACATAGCCACTGATGTTCCTCTAGCTACTATGATGAAGTCTGCTGAAGGTATAGATGTACCAAAGACTAGAGTTGACTGCACTGCTGAGGATCTGAAGAAATGGGAGAAGAATGCAAAGGCCAAAAAGTGGCTAGTGTGTGGACTAGGTCCAGACGAGTATAGCAGAATCCAAAGTTGCACCTCTGCTAAAGAGATCTGGGATACCTTGCAAGTATTCCATGAAGGAACACCTCAGGTAAAAAGGTCAAGAGGTACTCTACTATACTCTCAGTATGAAAACTTCACTATGAAAGAAGGAGAGACTATCCAAGAGATGTACACAAGGTTCACAACCTTGACTAATGAACCGAAGTCTCTTAGAAGGGTCATTCTTGAAGAGGATAGGGTTGAGAAGATCCTGACAAGGGTCTTGCCTATTTCCTGGGAA
>MDKI01242590.1:0-40513 GCA_005239505.1 Nicotiana paniculata
GTGCTGAGTGATTGTGAGGTGCTGAGTGACTGTGAGGCATGCCCGAGGGGCTGATTATGATACGTGTTTTTTCCCGAGGAGATACTTATGATTTTACTACATTCATTTTTATACTAAATCTTTCGGTTTGAAGTGTTTAAAAATGTGCATTCTTTAAAGGACTTTTTCTGAAGTTGGTTTGAAGGCATGATGATTTTGTATGTTTATGTTTATATTATTGGAAAGTAAGGCTGTGTATATTGTGATTTGATGACATTGATTTTTGTGTGTTTCCTTGCCGCTTAGACTTGATTTATTTTTATTACTACGGAGTTGGCGTACTCACATTACTCCCTGCACCTCTGTATGCAGATTCAGGTGCAGATATCGAGCCTTAGCCATTTATTCCGCCTGGAGCCAAATTGCGGGTTATAGAGGTAGTTGTTCAGCGTTCGCAGTATCTCTATTTCCCTTTCCTGTTGTATCTAGCTTTTATTCGGAGGTTTTGTATTATAATAGTATATTTTGGCTTATTCCTCTATATGCTCATGACATGTTGGCTCCGGGTTTTGGGGTTGGTGGCGCTGTATATTGGCCTATTATATTCAGTAATTTCTATATATTTTATGAAATGCTTGAAACTTTATTGGGATTTTTAAAAGAAATTGCGAACATGTAGTAGTTGGCTAGCCTAGTTCCACGATAGGCGCCCTCACAGCCGGTTTAGGATTTGGGGTCGTGACAGTTTGGTATCAGAGCTCTAGGTTACATAGGAGTCAACGGTCATGAGAAGGTTTAGTAGAGTCTTGCGGATCGGTACAGAGACGTCTGTACTTATCTTCGAGAGGCTTCCGAACTTTTAGGAAACATTTCTATCTTTCTTGAACTCTTTCGTGTTGATATATTGATTCTTGAAATCTGAACTTACGTTGTTTCATTCTCTCACAGATGGTGAGGACACGCCATACCAATCAGAGTGGCTAGTCACCGGCTAGACTAGCGAGAGCTCGAGGCCACGGTCGAGGCCGTGGTAGAGGTAGGGGGCCAGCCTGCGCAGTAGCCGGGGCAGTACCACAGGATGCCCCGATCGATCATGATCAGGTTCCCGCCGATGGTGTCCCAGCGGGACAGGCTCAGGCACCAGCAATGCCTATGGTTATTCCGGGTCTTCAGGAGACCCTGTCTCAGATATTGTCAGTATGCACCAGTTTGGCTCAGGCAGTCGTCATGTCTTCTACTACCACCACAACTTAGGCCAGGAGAGGCAACCAGACTCTAGTTTCTCGGGCACCTGAGCAGGCTGCACAGGGTATTCAGGCTCCGGGAGCAGCCCCAGCTCAGCCAGTTGCTCCGGTCCAGGATAATGTGGTCCCTGCTATGCCTGACGACGAGCAGTGCAGGTTGTAGAGATTCAGCGGACTTCAGCTTCCGACTTTCAGCGGTTCAGAGGGCGAGGATGCCTAGGAGTTTCTAGATAGGTTCCAGAGAATACTGCGTACCGCGGGTATTTTGGAGACCAGTGGGGTCTCATTTGTTACATTTCAGTTTGTGGGTGCTGCCTTTACTTGGTGGGAGTCATTCGAGAGGCGTAGGCCAGTTGGTTCAGCATCTCTCACCTGGCAGCAGTTCTCCACAATCGTTTTGGAGAAGTATGTTCCTCAGTCCCACAGAGAGGAGCAGCGCATGCAGTTTGAGCAGCTGCGCCAGGGAAAGTTATCAGTTACTCAGTACGAGATGAGGCTCTCCGATTTGTCTAGGCATGCTTATGAGATTTTCCCTACTAATAGGGAGAGGGTGATGAGGTTTGTAGATGGTCTTTCTTATCAGCTTCGGTTATTTATGACTCGGGAGAGAGTATCGGGTGCTTCATTCGAGCACGTTGTTGACATAACTCGAGATATTGAGTCCGTTCGCCGCCAGGAGAGGGAGGAGAGAAAGGCCAAGCGGCCTCGTGGTCTGGGAAGTTCCAGTGGTGCTCCCTTCAGGGGACAGTTTCAGTAGGGTAGGGGTCGTTCATTCAGGCCTCCTCAGTCAGGCCGCCCAGCATATAGTGATGCATCTTCGGGGCAGGGTCCCCGTGGTTCTCAGTCAGGCCGTACTTCATTTGGTTCCCTCCCAGCTTAGAGTGCAGCACGAGCACCCCCAGTTCAGGTTTCTTCTATGCATGAGTCTTCTAGTGGTTGTACAGGTGCTAGGGGTTTCTATCAGTCCCCGCCTCCAGCTCCAGGGAGTTCTTTGAGTGTGGAGAGTTCAGGCACGTGTGGAGGAAGTGTCCCCGCCGTTCAGGTGGATCTTCTCAGTAGAGGGGCCTCACTTCACCACCCGCCCAGGCAGCCAGGGGTAGTGGTCAGTCAGCTAGAGGCCGCCCTAGAGGGGGAGGTCGAGCAGGGGGAGGTCAGGCTCGCATGTATGCATTTCCAGCCAGGTTGGATGCTATAGTCTCAGATGCCGTGATCGCAGGTATTGTCTCAGTCTGTTGTCGTGATGCCTTGGCTTTATTTGACCCTGGTTCTACATATTCCTATGATTCTTCATATTTTGCCGGTTTTCCGGATGTGCCCCGTGAGTCTCTAGTCACCTCTGTTCATGTGTCGACTCCGGTGGGCGATACTGTTGTTGTGGACCGCGTGTATTGATCATGCATGATATCTATTGGGGGTCTGGAGACCCGAGTGGACCTACTGTTACTCAGTACGGTCAATTTTGACGTCATATTGGGCATGGATTGGTTATCTCCAGCCATGTTGTTCTTGATTGTCACGCTAAGATCGTGACCTTAGCTATGCCGGGGTGTCTGAGGGTTGAGTGGAGAGGTTCTCCTGAGTTTATGCCTAGCAGGGTGATTTACTACCTGAGGGCTCAACGGATGGTTGAGAAAGAGTGTTTATCTTATTTGGCCTTCGTGAGGGATGTCAGTGGTGAGACTCCCACTATTGATTCAGTTCCTGTGGTCCGTGACTTTCCGGATGTGTTTCCTGCAGACCTGCCAGGCATGCCACCTGACAGGGATATTGATTTTGGTATTGATTTGGTGTCAGGCACTCAGCCTATTTCTATTCCGCCTTATCGTATGGCACCAGCGAAGCTAAAGGAATTGAAGGAGCAGCTTCAGGAACTCCTGGATAAAGGGTTCATTTGGCCTAGTGTGTCACCTTGGGGTGCACCGGTGTTGTTCGTGAAGAAGAAGGATGGGTCCATGCGTATGTGTATTGATTACCGGCAGCTGAACATGGTTAGGGTGAAGAACCGGTATCCCTTGCCCCGCATTGATGATTTGTTTTACCAGCTTCAGGGAGCTAGAGTGTTTTCCAAGATTGATTTGAGATCTGGGTATCATCAGTTGAGGATTCGGGATTCTGACATTCTGAAAACTGCTTTCAGGACCAGATATGGTCATTATGAGTTCTTGGTTATGTCATTTGGGCTGACCAATTCCCCAGCTAGGTTCATGCAATTGATGAACAACTTTTTCGACCTTATCTTGATTCCTTCGTCATTGTGTTCATTGATGACATCCTGGTTTATTCTCGTAGCCAGGAAGAGCATGCTCAACATTTGAGATTTGGGTTACATAGGTTGAGGGAGGAGAAGCTTTATGCGAAATTCTCCAAGTGTGAGTTTTGGCTTGGTTCGGTAGCTTTTTTGGGGAACGCGGTGTCTAGTGAGGGGATTCAGGTTGATCCAAAGAAGATAGAGGTGGTGCAGAGTTGGCCCAGACCGTCCTCAGTTACAGAGATTAGGATTTTCCTTGGTTTGGCAGGATATTACCATCGATTTGTGGAGGGATTCTCTTATATTGCTTCGCCTTTGACCATATTGACCCAGAAGGGTTCTCCATTCAGATGGTCTGATGAGTGTGAGGAGAGCTTTCAGAAGCTCAAGTCAGCATTGACTACAACTCCAGTACTAGTTTTGCCTGCTGGTTCGGGTTCTTACATAATTTATTGTGATGCTTCTAGAGTTGGATTGGGAGCGGTATTAATGCAGGACGGTAGGGTGATTGCCTACGCGTCGAGACAGTTGAAGGTGCACGAGAAGAATTATCCAGTGCATGATCTTGAGTAGCTGCCATTGTTCATGTCTTGAAGATTTGGCGGCATTATTTGTATGGAGTGCAGTGTGAGATTTTCACTGATCATCGTAGTTTGCAGTATCTGCTGAGGCAGAAGGACTGGATTTGCATTAGAGGAGATGGTTAGAGCTTCTCAAGGATTATGACCTCACTATCTTATATCATCCGGGGAAGGCCAATGTAGTGGCCGATGCATTGAGTCGCAGAGTAGAGAGTTTGGGGAGTCTAGCCTACCTTCTAGTAGTAGAGCGGCCATTAGCCCTTGATGTTCAGGACTTAGCGGGTCAGTTGGTGAGATTAGATCTATCAGAGCCCCCGCGAGTGTTGTCTTGTGTAGCCTCCAGGTCTTCTCTTTACGATCATATTAGAGCACGCCAGTATGATGATCCACATTTGCTTGTTCTTCAGGACAGGGTCTGTCGCGGTGATTCCAGGGATGTGGTTATTGGTGATGATGGGGTCATGAGGATGCAGGGCTAGATTTGCATTCCCAATGTAGATGGGCTTCGAGATTTGATTCTAGCATAGGCTCATAGTTCGCGGTATTCCATCCATCCGGGTGCCACGAAGATGTATCAGGATTTGAGGCAACATTATTAGTGGAGGAGGATGAAGAAGGATATTGTGGAGTTTGTGGCTCGGTGTCTCAACTGTCAGCAGGTCAAGTATGAGCACCAGAGACCAGGTGGATTGCTTCAGAGGTTTGATACTCCAGAGTATAAGTGGGAGCGGATCACCATGGACTTCGTAGTTGGACTCCCACGGACTTCGAGGAGGTTTGATGCTATATGGGTTATTGTGGATCGACTGACCAAGTCCGCGCACTTCATTCCTGTTGGTACTAATTATTCTTCGGAGAGGTTAGCTGAGATTTATATCAGGGAGATTGTCCGATTGCATGGGGTTCCAGTTTCTATCATTTTCGATAGAGGCACTCAGTTCACATCCCAGTTTTGGAGAGTCGTGCAGAGAGATTTGGGTAATCAGGTTGAGTTGAGCACAACGTTTCACCCTCAGACCGACGGCCAGTCGGAGCGTACCATTCTAATTTTGGAGGATATGTTGCGTGCTTGTGTGATTGACCTTGGTGGTTCTTGGGGCCAGTTTCTGCCACTAGCAGAGTTTGCATATAATAATAGCTATCAGCCGAGTATCCAGATGGCTCCGTATGAGGCTTTATATGGTAGGAGGTGCAGGTCTCAGGTTGGTTGGTTTGAGCCGGGCGAGGCTAGACTATTGGGCACATACTTGGTTCAAGATGCATTGAGTAAGGCGAAGTTGATTCAGGAGCGGCTTCGCACGGCGCAGTCTAGGCAGAAGAGTTATGCAGGTCGGAAGGTCCGAGATGTGTCTTTCATGGTTGGGGATGAGGTGTTTCTGAAAGTGTCGCCCATGAAGGGTGTTATGAGATTCGGGAAGAGGGGGAAGCTAAGTCCCAGGTTCATTGGGCCATTTGAGGTGCTTCAGAAGGTTGGGGAAGTGGCTTATAAGCTTTCGATGCCTCCCAGTTTATCGAGTATTCATCCAGTATTCCATTTTTCGATGCTCCGGAAGTATGTTGGTGGCCCTTCCCACGTTTTGGATTTCAGCACGGTTCATCTCGAGGGTGATATGTCATATGAGGTAGAGCCAGTGGCTATTTTGGGTTGACAGGTCAGGAAGCTGAGGTCTAAGGATATAATTTCAGTGAAGGTTCAGTGGAGAGGGCAGTTGGTGGAGGATGCCACCTGGAAGACCCAGCGGGAGATTCGGGACAGATATCCTCACTTATTCGAGACTCCAGGTATATTTCTAGACCCGTTCGAGGACGAACATTTACTTAAGAGGGGGAGGATGTAACGACCCGGCCGGTCGTTCCGTGAGATTTACCCCGTTTTCCCCATTTCTGCATTTGTTATATATTTCTAGCTTGTTTTTGTTGTGTTGGGTTAGTTGGTTTGGGTCCGGAGTGATTATGGTGAGAATTGAGGCATTTCGTCTCTTAAAGTAGCCTAATAGTTGAGAAAGTCAACTGAGAGTTGACCAATTGGTGAACGACCTCGGAATGCGGATTTTATGGCTCAGATAGCTTCGTTAGGTGATTTGGGACTTAGGAGTGTGTTCGGAATGAAGTTTTGATGTCCGGTGTAGAATTGGGCTTGAATTGGCGAAAGTTGGTTTTTGGCGATTTTCGGTCGCCAGTGGAAAATAGGCTATCAGAGACGGAATGGAATTCCGGAAGTTGGAGCAAGTTTGTAATGTTATTTTGGATATGTCTACAAAATTTTAGGTCAATCGGAGGTGTTTTGATTGGTTTCGGCGTAGTTGGCGAAATTTGGAAGTTTCAAAGTTCATAGGCTTGAATTTGATGTGATTTTGGTGTTTTTGTGTTGTTTTTGGTGTTTCGAAGGCTCGAATAAGTTTAAATGATGTTATGAGATATGTTGGTATGTTTGGTTGAGGTCCCGAGGGCCTCGGGTGTGTTTCAGGTGGTTAACAGACCAATTCTTGGCTTGAAAACTGGGCAGATTTCTATTGGTATGAGGTTCTGGTTTCCTTCTACACGATCGCGTGAGGATGTTTGCGATCGCGTAGAATAAATAGTGGGGAAGGATTATTTTTCTATCCGATCACGTGGTTAGGATTGCGATCGCATAGGTTGGTCAGGCTAGGCAGTGCGATTGCGTGGGTATTTCTGCGATCGCGTAGAGTATTTTGATGCGCATGTGAGGGGTGGAGAATTGTTATATGCGATCGCGTGTATGGGTCTGCGATCGTATTGGTTGGTTGGTCTGTGCATCGCGATCGCGTGCCAAGATTCGCGATCGCAGTGAAGAAAATTTAGTGGCTGGGCAGAATGTTAAAAAGGCTATTTGTGCGAGAATATCTCATATTTCCTCCATTGTTGACGAGTTAGGAGCACTTTTGAGAGGATTGAAGAGGGAATTGAAGGCAATCACTTGGAGGTAAGGTTTTTAAACTTCATAACTCGTTTATATGTCGATTTCTAAGTAATTAAACCATAGAATTTGCTGGAATTAGACCCAAATTGGGGAAGAAGGGTGCATGGGAGATTGATTTTTCTTTTGAGGATTTGAGTGGGCAATTGTGGTCTAATTTTAGTGTTCTTGATATGTATATAATCTTGGGAGGACGAGGATTCTAATGATTTAAAAATTATCGAATTCCGAGACGTGGGCTCGGGGCTCGGGTTTGGCCGAATTTCGAGATTCTTGTATAATTTGATAGTTTTCGATTGGGTTGAGTTCCTTTGATATATATTGATGATGTTAAACTGGTTTTGGCTAGATTCAGAGCAATCGGGAGAAAATTTGAGGGGCAAGAGCATCGCGTACTAGTGTCGTGGCCCGGTAGAGGTAAGTAATGGTTATAAATCTTGTCCTGAGGGTATGGAACCCCAAACTACATATTTGCTCACTGATTTTGGAATGACGCACATGTCGGATGACGAGTATGTGGCGTGTACTGATTTTTGGATTGGACTAGGTCCTCTCCGCGGCAACTAATGAGTTTCATATTTACTCAAAACCTTATGTTCAATTATGTTCTAAAGATTTGTGAAATATTTGGGCTATAAGCCGTGTTTGGGGCCTCGTGCCAATCTGTTTAGACCCCTTGGGGGATTTTTACTACTGTTTTTCCTCACTATTTGTTGATGATTTCACTCAGCCCCATTGTACATACTTTTTTCCAAAACTGAGCCTGATTTACACTACATGAGATTTAAAATGATGTTTTGGGTCGAGTACCCTGTTTTACTGATCCGCCAGAGTGGCCTTCTGAGTGGTTCTGCTGAGTGTGGCCGAGGGCCAAGAGTGATGGTGAGGTGCTGAGTGATATTAGCTCTTGGGCTGAAGGAGCCCCTCCGAATTCTGTACACACCCCCAGTGAGCGCACCGAATGCCGAGTGATTGGGAGGCATGAGTGACTGTGATGTGATGAGTGATTGTGAGGTGTTGAGTGACTATGAGGCATGCCCGAGGGGATGATTATGACACATGTTTTTGCCCGAGGGGCTACTTATGATTTTACTACATTCATTTTCATACTAAATCTTTCGGTTTGAAGTGTTTAAAAATGTGCATTCTTTAAAGGACTTTTTCTGAAATTGGTTTGAAGGCATGATTATTTTGTATATCTATGTTTATATTATTGGAAAGTAAGTCTATGTATATTATGATTTGATGGAATTGATTTTTGTGTGTTTCCTTGCCGCTTAGACTTAATTATTTTCATTACTACTGAGTTGGCGTACTCACATTACTCCCTGCACTTCTGTGTGCAGATTAAGGTGCAAATATCAAGCCTTAGCCACTTATTCTGCGCGGAGCCGGATTGCGGGTTATAGAGGTAGTTTTTCAGCGTCCGCAGCATCTCTGTTTTCCTTTCCTGTTGTATCTAGATTTTATTCGGAGGTTTTGTATTATAATAGTATATTTTGGCTTATTCCTCTATATGCTCATGACATGTTGGCTCTGGGTTTTGGGGTCGGTGGCGCTGTATATTGGCCTATTATATTGAGTAATTTTTGTATATTTTATGAAATGCTTGAAACTTTATTGGGATTTTTAAAAGAAATTGTGAACATGCAGTAGTTGGCTAGCCTTGTTCCACGATAGGCGCCCTCACGGCCGGTTTAGGATTTGGGGTCGTGACAGAAAGCTTGCCCAATAAGCTGACCTTTTTAGAATTTTCAAGGATGAACCAATGGTAAAAGAATTGTTACTTTTTGTATCTCTTTTTGCATACCTCTGTGTTACTTCATTAATGAAGTTTATTATCATATCGAAAAGAAAAAATGTCACGACCCAAATTTTCCTCCGTTGGGTATCGTGATGGCACCTAGTCTTAGGGACTGCGTAAGCCTAACAGTTACTGAATAACCACAATAATAAAGGAAAACTAACAGTCTTGATATAGAATCTCAACAGAATGTACAAACTTTCCCAAAACCGGTAATACAAGTCATAAGCTCTACGAATCTTCTACAACTTCTAAGTGCATTTGTTTGGAAATAAATACAACAATGTATGATTAATAAATACAAAGAAGGTGACTCTGACGCCCGCAAACGCAGCAGCAGGTTACCTTGAGTCTCCTGGACAATCATCCACACAGCTACTACAATATATACCTGGATCTGCACACAAAAATGTGCATGAGTGTAGTATGACCACACCACAGCGGTGCCCAATAAGTATCAAGACTAACCTCAGTGGAATAGTGACGAGGACTAGTCAAGACACCACTGGTCTACAAAATAAATAACATGAATATAGAAATGACCAAACGTTACATCTACCTAAGTCTTCACGGAATAATTTACGACAATGACAATATAAAGCGGAAGGAAATTACAGAAATCAATCGCGAAACAGCACAAAAATACACGCAAAGATGGACAGCAAAACAACCCGAATCGAAAGGAAACACAATACCATAGAGAACACCAATAACTCAACTCCACGTCGGTTTGTTCACATCGGGCCTTAGCCATTAAAATCCGTAACTGGTAGAAATCTTTAAACAACAGTTCATATGAAGAACTTTTGCAAATAAAATCATTTTTGTATGGAAGAGTTTCCTTTGAAAAAATACTTTCTCCAAAAGTAGATATAAGTATATTTAGTAGAGAGAATTACGTAAAACATAGTTTCTTTCAAAATACGAAACTTCCCAAGGATGATTTCCCAATAAAAGACTTCCAAATATCATTTTAGGCAAGATTAGTTCTTTTCAAATATAACTTCGATGTAAAAGTCATTCAAACATAATCATTTCAAAACCATTGCTTTTCAATAATACTTTTCAATAAAATCCCTTATTCAAAATCTCCTCACCACCGGAACTCAGTCCGTAAATCAGAAATTTGCCATGCAGTACAGGAGGAATATCAAATCTTGCCAATAATTACAGTAAGAGATCAGTAGGAATATCCAAATTTAGAACAACGGAATAAAATGCAAAGACAAGTGCACGATATCACCCTTTGTGCTTTTACTCTCATCCTCACCAAAGCAAGTGCAGTAAATAGCAAACAGGAACAACAGAAATAATAATGCATAAACACTCGGCACGGAATGTCCCCTCGTGCATAACCTCACAAACACTCGGCACGGAATGTCCCCTCGTGCATAACCTCACAAACACTCCGCACATAATGTCCCCTCATGCAATAAATAAATAAACACTCGGCACAGAATGTCCCCTCGTGCATAACCTCACAAACACTCCGCGCAGAATGTCCCCTCGTACTAAAATAACATAAAAAACAATTTAACAAGGGAAATCAACAACAAGAACCATAAATCACAGCATTCGGAAATCAACAATAAGAACCATAAATAACAACATCCGAAAATCAACAATAAGAACCATAAAATCACAACATTCCGGCAAGGGAGTCAACAACGCAAACAGTATCATTAACAATATAAACAACAGTAGAAATCATACCATCCTGGCAAGGGATTCTACAGTGAAAACAACATCATCCTGGCAAGGGAAACAACTATAACCAATCTCGCCTAAATAGTTAACTTTATGAAATAAAGCTCAGCTCAAACAAGGGCCCAATAATAGACAACATCAAGAAAACACCAACAACATAAATGTTTATCAACTAGGTCCAAGTAACACATAAGGGAAAAATCATACAAAGCACAATGTAAGACTCACGGGCATGCTTGACACCAACGAACAGATATTCTAACTACGGCTAAACAACTATAAAGCTAGATAACACTAGTATAGTCAATTTGGCAGTTTTAGGAAGCAAGTATAGCATGAAGATAAGAGCGGTAAGATATTAAACTAAGTCAATTAAGATCAAATAGCCAACAAAGGAATCCAAAAGTAAGTAATTCTAATCTAAGCAGGAAAGGATGAAACTAACAACAAGAATTCAAACGTAACAATTACAACTCATACACAGGTAACATAAGAACCTACGAATCCTAAAAGGCCAATCTATTAGCAAATAAATCCGAGTACGCACTCGTCACCTCGTATACACAGACTACAATAACCAAAGAAGACTCAATCCTAAGGGGTAGTTCCCCCCCACAAGGTTAGGCAAGATACTTACCTCAAGGATGACAACCCGGTATCAAAAATAGACTTCTCGGGCAGAAAGACCTCCGGACGGCTCAAAATCAACAAAAACAACTTCAAAATACACATAAAACGCATAAGGAACTATTCTGAATAATAAAGTTTCAATCTTTACAAAATTATAAAAATCGACCCAAAAGTCGACCCTCGGGCCCGCACCTCGGAACCAGACAAATTTTATAAATTCTGATTACCCATTCCGATACAAGTTCACCCATACTAAATTTATCCAATTCCGATAATATTTGGTCTTTCAAAACATGATTTTACCTTTTTGAAGTTTTCTTTCAAAACCCACAACTTCCTCAACCCAAAACACAATTTTAATGATGGAAACAAGAACTAATTCATGAAATATAATTAATTATAGTGGAAGAACACTTACCCATTAGATTTGTGTGAAAACTCCTCAAAGAATCACCCAAAACCGAGCTCTAAAAGTCAAAATATGTTAAAAATGGCTTAACCCCGATTCTGAGATTATAAACTATTCTGCCCAGTGCTTTGTTCATCGCGATCGCAGAAAATGAGACGCGATCGCGCAGAAGGAAATGGTTACTGGCTTAAATGCTCTATGAGATCGCCGAATAACTTATGTGATCGCGTATAAGGAGTAGGTTATCTTCTGCGATCACGAATGCAGTTATGGGAACGCGAAGAGGAAAAAGGAAGGCTGTCTGGGTTTACTACGTGATCGCGAAGATGCTCATGCGAAAGCGGAAGGGAAAAAGGTGGAGCTTCGCGATTGCAAAGGCCTTTACGCGATCGCGTAGAGGAAAGTTTTGGGCGACCAGCAAAGACACATCGTGATCGCGAAGGAAGCTCTGCGATCGCGATGAAGGACTTCAGACACCAGAAGACAACAGTTCAAAGTTGGAAGAAAATGACCTGTAGTCCATCCGAAACACACCCGAGGACCCCGGGACCCCGTCTACTCACACAAAAAAGTCATATAACCTAACACAGACTCGCTCGAGGTTTCAAACCACATAAAACAACACTAAAACGATGAATTATACCAAAAATCAATGAAATTCCTCAAAACTTCTTTAAACATTAAATTTTGCAATAAAGTCTGAATCACATCTAATGAAGTCCCTTTCTTTCCAAACTTTACAGATATGACACAAATATTATATCGAACCTATACCAAGCTCTAGAACCAAGATACGGGCATGATACCACAGGTTTCACATAAAATTTCATTTTCAAAATCTCTTATATTTTTCAGAAAACAATTTCTTTAAAAAACTCATATCTCGGACTTGGGACCTCGGAATTCGATTCTGGGCATACGCCCAAGTCCCATATTTTCCTACGGACCCTCCGGGACCGTCAAATCACGGTTCCGGGTCCGTTTACCAAAAACGTTGACCGAAGTCAACTTTATTCAAATTTCTAATACAAAATTATCATTTTTATCAGTTTTTCACATAAAGGCTTCCCGGCTACACGCTCGAATACACACGTGAATCGAGGTAAAATAGAAGGAGGTTTTCACGACCTCGTAATATAGAATTAGCTAGAAATATACGAGATGACCTTTTGGGTCATCACAAAAAAGGAGTAAAAAACAAGAAGTATCCCTTAGAGGATTATTTATTGTGGCTATAATTTTTCTTATCTCCTTCTTCATTCTCAATGTTTTGTATCAGGTGGACCCTTTTGTCAGAGCTCTAAAGAACCAAAATAAAAGACTGAACTTCTTCCGTAAGATTCACTTTTTCATCCGGTAAGTTGCTTGTCATGTCTTTTACTTTTTGAAGTTCCATTAGACGCCTCTCATAAACTTTGTATGCCATTAAAAATTTAAGATTTTGATGCTTTTACATATGAAAGAATTTACTGAAATAGTATAGATCCATGTTTGTGGAAATTGGGACCTAATGTGACCTCTTAGTCTCGCTCACACAGGATCATCTAAGAGTTTCATTTCATTTGGATGAATCACTGGTCTTATTTTGTAAAATGAAATGGCATATTAGATACATCAATTAGGCTAGACTTCTCTTTTTCTTTCATAAGAACCAAATTCGTTGTGCATGCCACAAATAGTATTCATGCTTCATCATTGTTTAGTGTTTCTTTGATAAGACCACCAATTTATGCTTCAGTGTTGTTAAAATCGAAAACCTCTAAAAATCATTCCAGGTCGATTGGAGCTTCAAGTTCCAAGCGCAACTAAAGTGCAGGCTTTAGTTAAAAAAAGGCGCACTTAAGGGGAAAAAATAAAATAAATATGTAATTCAAGAAAGAAGTAACAAAATCATTCCTAATGTCTTTTTCAACAACTAATATACTTATTTGTCGATAATATTTGTCATCTAGCACCACTCGATACAAGATAGAACTCATGCGAAATGAGGCGTACACCTTAGTGCTTTGCCTACATTGAACCGCAACCTAAGCAAGGGGAAGTTGTAACGACCCGGTCTGTCATTATGTAGAACTTGAATTTATTGCTATTCTTGACTTGTCATAGGTTGGTTATACTGTTATTGATGTGTTAGAGTTGGTAGGCTTGAAATCGGAATGGTTGTAGTGAGAGTTTAGCCACATAGTCCTTAAAAAATAGCTTAGAATTGGAAAAGTCAATTGAGAGTTGACTTATTGGGAAACGACCCTCAGAATGCGGATTTTATGGCTCGGATAGCTTCGTTAGATCATTTAAGACTTAGGAGTGTGTTCGGAATATTTTTGTGATGTCTGGTGTAGAATTAGGCTTCAATTGGCGAAAGTTAGTTTTTAGTGATTTCCGGCCGGTAGTGAAAAATAGGTTATCGGGTTCGGAATGGAATTCCGGAAGTTGGAACAAGTTCGTAATGTCATTTTGGATATGTATGCAAAATTTCAAGTTAATCCGAGTTGTTATGGATAGTTTCGGCATCGTTGGAGGATTTTAGAAAATTCAAAGTTCTTAGACTTGAATTTGATGGGATTTTGGTGTTTTGATGTTCTTTTTAGTGTTTCCGGAGTGACTAAGTTTGGATGATCATTTATGATGTGTTGGTAAATTTGGTTGGGGTCCCTAGGGGCTCGGGATTGATTTCGGATGGTTAATGGAAATTCGGAGTTGAAAAAAATGCAGCAAACAGCTGCTGAAGTTTTCCCTCAGTGATTGCCGCACCTGCGGAAGTTTGACCGCAGGTGCAGACCTGCAGTAGCAAGAAGGGCACCGCAGGTGTGGAAGATTTGCTGGGTGAGAAGTTTCCGCAGGTGCGAGTAAGTTGCCGCACCTGCGAGGCCGCATGTGCGGGAGGTCGAGCGCTAGGTTAAATAGGTCTCATCAGTCATGAGCAGGTTTAGTAGAGTCTTGCTGATCGGTATAGAGACGTCTGTACTTATCTTCGAGAGGCTGCAGAACCTTTAGGAAAAATCTCACATTCTTGAACTCTTGTCGTGCGAATCCATTGGTTCAACCTGAAGCGTAATTCTTTGAACTCCTTTCATGTATTCAAACGCAAACGTGAGTGCTCGGTATCAGCGTGCACCGATGGCTTGTGACTTCCATGAATGGGATGTGATTCTACCATGTTTGGGGCCAGCCTGGAGGACTTGAGGCTGGAGTTTTGTCAGTGGCTTGAGTGCCGAGATTTTGTTTGTGTGAGCACATGTAATTGGGGACTCATATGTCCGTTGGTGTCCTTATTGATGAGAACTGGTGACTATATGACTATGTGGTGAGTGTGATTTGAGGGTGAGATGTGGTTATATTTCTTGATTGTGACAAAAAGGATTGGTTGGAGATGATCTGGGATGTTTAATGGTTTGAGTTATGTATGAGCTTATGAAGGATTTAGTTGAATCCCACTGCGGTATTGTGTCAGTGATAACGTATGGGAATTGTGGGTTATTGTTGTTTTGATCTATGACCTTGAGCCAAGTGGGGGAGTCTGCTAATGGTTAGTTTGTTGCCCGATTATGTGTTGTATTGGTTTTAGTTTTGGGATATTTGGGAGAGTATTCAGCGTCTTATGAGCCTTAGACTGTATGGTCTTATGCTTGGGTCTCGTGTGGTGAATCTAGGTTGAGAATTGCAGTATTATGACAAGGAGAATTATCAATTCGAGGGTAAGTCAGAAGGAACTTGGATAAATAGGACAACTTTATAGTGGGTCGGATCTGCATGGTAAGGGATATGATTAGTTCTTTGGGTGCTTATGAGGTAATGAGTTTTCTACATCTGTTCCTAGCAATGCTCTTGGGATGTTGTTGTTGAGTGCACGAGTTGCACGGTTTATGGCTTCGAATTGTATTGATGTGTCATGTTAGAAGAGGTCATTGGACCTAGAGTGAATATTGTCAGAATTGTCTACAACACAGTTGGAAGGATAAGCATCAGGAGTCGGCTTAGAAATTTGCTATAATTCCTGTTTGGGAATGGGGAGCTTCATGTCTGACTAATCGGATGAATGGTTGTTAGTTTCTACGTGTTTCTGTCATCATCGGCAGTATATGAAAGTGTAAGAGCGAGACATTTCTTGATAAGAGGTTATTTACCGCTATTGGGTTTTTATAAGCAACTATTGTGATTAGAAGTTATCGCCACGAGTGCTTGAGTCATGCAGTGGATCATGGTATTTCATCTTGGGTTACGGATATGACTTGTTACAGTGTGCTCAGACTTATTCAGTTTATAGTTGGGGGGTTTTTATATTGTAAATTGATTCAGAAGTGAAAATGTAGTTCTAAGGTTTATGGGTTAGGATTTCATAATGTAATTTCAGTTATGTTGTGTTATCGGACGTAGATGGGGTAGGGTGACATGGGATCACCTCTGAATATGTACCTGGAAGGTTACACAACAAATTTTGGTGGTGTTGGAACAACTCTAGGCACGTTCGAGGACGAACGTATGTTTAAGTAGGGGAGAATGTAACGACCCGGCATGTCGTTATGTAGAACTTGCATTTTTATTGCTATTCTTGACTTGTCATAGGTTGGTTATACTGTTATTGATGTGTTAGAGTTGGTAGGCTTGAAATAGGAATGGTTGTAGTGAGAGTTTAGCCACTTAGTCCTTAAAAAATAGCTTTAGAATTGGGAAAGTCAATTAAGAGTTGACTTATTAGAAAATGACCTCGGAATGTGGATTTTATGGCTTGGATAGCTTCGTTAGGTGATTTGGGACTTAAGAGTGTGTTCGAAATATTTTTGTGATGTTCGGTGTACAATTAGGCTTGAATTGGCGAAAGTTAGTTTTTGTGATTTCCGGTCGGCAGTGGAAAATAGGCTATCGGGGTCAGAATGGAATTCCGAAAGTTGGAACAAGTTCGTCATGTCATTTTGGATATGTATGCAAAATTTTAGGTCAATCGGAGTTGTTTTGGATAGTTTCGGCATCGTTGGAGGATTTTAGAAAATTGAAAGTTCTTAGACTTGAATTTAATGTGATTTTGGTGTTTTGATGTTATTTTTAGTGTTTCGGGAGTGCAACTAAGTTTTAATGATCATCTATGATGTGTTGGTAAATTTGGTTGGGGTCCCAAGGGGCTAGGGATTGATTTCAGATGGTTAACGGAAATTTGGAGTTGAAAAATAATGCAGCAAACAACTGCTGTAGTTTTCCCTCAGTAATTGCCGCACCTGCGGAAGTTTGACCGTAGGTGCGGGCCTGCAGGAGCGAGAAGGGCACCGCAAGTGCGGAAGATTGGCTGGGTGAGAAGTTTCTGCAGGTGCGAGTAAGTTGCCGCACCTGCGAGGCCGCATGTACGGGAGGTCGATCGCAGGCGCGGAGTTGGGCCGTTTAATGAAAAGTCACAGGTGCGGTTGTTTTGACCGCAGGTGCGAGTTAGGGGCCGCAGGTGCGGAACACCTGGGCAGAATGTATAAATTAAAACCCTCCGCGACTTAAACCCTTTTTACACCATTCTTGTACGGACAGAGAGCTTTTGGGGTGATTTTTGAAGAGGAAAATCATTGTTCTTCATAGAGGTAAGTGTTTTTGACCTTAAAACTCAATTATGGATGATTATAGAACATAATATCAGTGTTAAATTCACGAAAATCAGTAGAAAAAGGTGGGTTTAGGGCTTGAGATTTTGAGACATTTAGAGATTTATTTGAGGGGTCAAACGAACTCCGATTTTAGTGTTCTTTATATGTACGGACTCGTGAGATGATGAAGAACAGCTTGGTATAAAAATTTCTGAGTTTCGGGACGCGGTCCCGGGGGTCGGGTTTTGACCAAATTCGGGTTTTTGAGCTAAATTGATATTTTTCGATGGGAATTCACTCCTTAAGCATAATTTGATGATAAAAATCTGAACTTGGTAGATTTGGAGCACTCAGAGGCCAGATTTAGAGGCAAAGGCACTGCGAAATAGTATTTTAGCCGGTTTTGAGGTAAGTAACATTTCCAAACTTGGTTCCAAGGGTTCGAAACCCCGAGCTAAATGATTTATGACTATTGTTAAGGTGACGCACATGCCAAGTGACGGGCGTGAGGGCGTGCACCGAGTATTTGTGGCATGGCTTATCCCATGGCGCCGCTTAGTGATTATTCCATGATGATATTTATGCATCTATTAATGTGGTAATTGTGAACATGTTAGAAATCGTGTTAAGTATAAATGCTAGGCTTCACGCCGAAAATTCTGAGACCCGAGTAGTCGTATATTGTGTTCTCACGTTGTGATTATTTGATGTCATATACTCAGTCCCGTTATAGCATATCATTTCATATCTCAGTCTTAGTATTGTTAATTACATGCATATTTATCATTGTTTCGGGCTGATGGAGGCATTTGTTATCCATGTGAGTGAGACTGAAGAGTAATGACTGAGTGAGGCCGAGAGCTTGTTATTGAGACAGTTATGAGAATGTACTGCACACTGCAGTGATATTTAAATCATGCCTTCTTTGGCTTGATATGGCGCTTGGGCCACTAGGGCCCCTCCGGAGTCTTTACACACCCAGTGAGCGTAGTGATATTAAGGGATGGATCTTCCCTCGACATGGATCTTGTCCGAAGTTGATGTTATGTGAGGGATGGATCTTCCCTGGGCATGGATCTTGTTCGAAAGTGATATTGAGGGACTGATCTTGTCCGAAGTTGATGTTATGTGAGGGATGGATCTTCCCTGGGCATGGATCTTGTTCGAAAGTGATATTGAGGGACTGATCTTGTCCGAAGTTGATGTTATGTGAGGGATGGATCTTCCCTGGGCATGGATCTTGTCCGAAGCTGATGTTATGAGAGGGATGGATCTTCCCTGGATATGGAAATTGTCCGAGTGTTGTATTCCGGAGATGGATCTTCTCCATGGGGGCTGGACTGGCCTTTTTCCTCAGTACATAGTGACTACGGTCACCCATTTTTATGCATATTCCGGGATGGAACTTCCCTGGGCCTGAGAGCCATATATAGTACTGAGTGGACTTCTGTGGGAGAGCTGTGAGCACTATGTGCATATCCATACTGGTTTCATAACATATATTTTATGATGCCATGTAGAGTATACTGGCATACTTGGCATATTTACTCATCCTGATAAACTGTTAGCATGTCTAAATTCTGAATATTATTTATTATAACATAATTGAGGTTTTGTCCATCACTACTTCTCAGCCCATAGTTTGGGTTCGTTACTTCTGAGTTGGTGTACTCACGTTACCTCCTGCACCTTGTGTGCGGATCCAAGTATATCGGGACCCGGTAGCGGATATTGAGCAACAATCAGCGTTTCAATTGGAGTTGTCGAGGTAGCAGCTGGCGATCACAACCCCGTCTTCTCTTTCTTATTCTACCTATTGTTCTTTATTTTGAGACAATGTTGTCCATTTCTCCTTTTCTTTGCTTTATGTTATAGTAGCTCATGACTGAGTGACACCGGATCCAGGGTTGGAGGTTTAAATTTAGTTTTCAAATATTGTTTTAACTTCAGATTCTTAGTTTTATTAATACATTCGTTTACAAATCGTATCTTTACTGGAATTTGAATTTAGCTTAGTTAAAAAGGGAGGCTTTCCTGGTTCCACGACAGGCGCCATCACGACTCCGAAATTGGGTCGTGACAAGATGGTATCAGAGCGCTAGGTTAAATAGGTCTCACCAGTCATGAGCAGGTTTAGTAGATTCTTGCAGATCGGTATGGAGACGTCTGTACTTATCTTCGAGAGGCTGCAGAACCTTTAGGAAAAAACTCACATTCTTGAACTCTTGTCATGCGAATCCATTGATTCAACCTGAAGCGTAATTCTTTGAACTCCTTTCATGTATTCAAACACGCACGTGAGCGCTCGGTATTAGCCGTGCACCGATGGCTTGTGACTTCCATGAATGGGATGTGATTATAGCATGTTTGGGGCCAGTCTGGAGTACTTGAGGCTGGATTTTTGTCTGTGGCTTGAGTGCCGAGATTTTGTTTGTGTGAGCACATGTAATTGGGAACTCATATGTCCGTTGGTGTCCTTATTGATGAGACCTGGTGACTAGATGACTATGTGGTGAGTGTGATTTGAGGGTGAGATGTGGTTATATTGCTTGATTGTGACAAAAGGGATTGGTTGGAGATGATTTGGGATGTTTAATGGTTTGAGTTATGTATGAGCTTATGAAGGATTTAGTTGAATCCCACTGCGGTATTGTGGCAGTGATAGCGTATGGGCATTGTGGGTTATTGTTGTTTTAGTCTATGGCCATGAGCCAAGTGGGGGAGTCTTCTAATGATTAGTTGGTTGCCCGATTATGTGCTATATTGGTTTTAGTTTGGGGATATTTGGGAGAGTATTCAACGTCTTATGAGCCTTAGACTGTATGGTCTTATGCTTGATCTCATGTGGTGAATCTAGGTTGAGAATTGCAGTATTATGACAAGAAGAATTATCAATTCGAGGGTAAGTCAGAAGGAACTTGGATAAATAGGACAACTTTATAGTGGGTCGGATTGGCATGGTAAGGGATATGATTAGTTCTTTGGGTGCTTATGAGGTAATGAGTTTTCTACATGTGTTCCTAGCAATGCTCTTAGGATGTTGTTGTTGAGAGCACGAGTTGCACAAGTTATGGCTTCGAATTGTATTGATGTGTCATGTAAGAAAGGTCATTGGACCTAGAGTGAATATTGTCAGAATTGTCTACAGCACAGTTGGAAGGATAAGCATCGGGAGTCGGCTTAAAAATTTGCTATAATTCCTGTTTGGGAAGGGGGAGCTTCATGTCTGACTGATCAGACGAATGGTTGTTAGTTTCTACGTGTTTCTGTCATCATCGACAATATATGAAAGTGTAAGAGCGAGGCATTTCTTGATAAGAGGTTATTTACGCTATTGGGTTGTTATAAGCAACTATTGTGATTAGAAGTTATCGCCACGAGTGCTTGAGTCATGCAGTGGATCATGGTATTTCATCTGGGTTACGGATATGACTTGTTACAGTGTGCTCAAACTTATTCAGTTTATAGTTGGGGGATTTTGATATTGTAAATTGATTCAGAAGTGAAAATGTAGTTCTAAGGTTTATGGGCCAGGATTTGATAATGAAATTTCAGTTATGTTGTGTTATCGGACGTAGATGGGGTAGGGTGACATGGGATCACCTCCGAATATGTACCTGGAAGGTTACACAACAAATTTTGGTGGTGTTGGAACAACTTTAGGTACGTTCGAGGATGAACGTATGTTTAAGTGGGGGAGAATGTAACGACCCGGTCTGTCGTTATGTAGAACTTGCATTTTTATTGCTATTCTTGACTTGTCATAGGTTGGTTATACTGCTATTGATGTGTTAGAGTTGGTAGGCTTGAAATCAGAATGGTTGTAGTGAGAGTTTAGCCAGTTAGTCCTTAAAAAATGGCTTTAGAATTGGAAAAGTCAATTAAGAGTTGACTTATTGGGAAACGACCTCGGAATGCGGATTTTATGGCTTAGATAGATTCGTTAGGTGATTTGGGACTTAAGAGTGTGTTCAAAATATTTTTGTGATGTTCGGTGTAGAATTAGACTTGAATTGGCGAAAGTTAGTTTTTCGTGATTTCCGGTCGGTAGTGGAAAATAGGCTATCGGGGTCGTAATGGAATTCCAGAAGTTGGAACATGTTCGTAATGTCATTTTGGATATGTATGCAAAATTTCAAGTAAATCGCAGTTGTTTTGGATAGTTTCGGCATCGTTGGAGGATATTAGAAAATTCAAAGTTCTTAGACTTGAATTTAATGTGATTTTGGTGTTTTGATGTTATTTTTAGTGTTTCGGGAGTGCAACTAAGTTTGAATGATCATCTATGATGTGTTGGTAAATTTGGTTGGGGTCCTAAGGGGCTCGGGATTGATTTTGGATGGTTAACGGAAATTCGGAGTTGAAAAAAAATGCAGCAAACAGCTGTTGAAGTTTTCCCTCAGTGAGTGCCGCACCTGCGGAAGTTTGAGCGTAGGTGCGGGCCCGCAGGAGCGAGAAGGGCACCGCAGCTGCGGAAGATTGGCTGGGTGAGAAGTTTCCGCAGGTGCGAGTAAGTTCCCTCGCAGCCGCAGGTGCGGGAGGTCGATCGCAGGCGCGGAGTTGGGCAGTTTAATAAAAAGTCACAGGTGCGGTTGTTTTGACCGCATGTGCGAGTTAGGGGCCGCAGGTGCAGAACACCTGGGCAGAAGGTAAAAATTAAAACCCTCCGCGACTTAAACCCTTTTTACACCATTCTTGTACGGACAGAGAGCTTTGGGCGAGATTTTTGAAGAGGAAAATCATTGTTCTTCATAGAGGTAAGTGTTTTGGACCTTAAAAATCAATTATGGATGATTATAGAACATAATATCAGTGTTAAATTCACGAAAATCAATAGAAAAAGGTGGGTTTAGGGCTTGAGATTTTGAGACCTTTAGGGATTTATTTGAGGGGTCAAACGAACTCCGATTTTAGTGTTCTTTAGATGTACGGACTCGTGAGATGATGAAGCACAATTTGGTATAAAAATTTCTGAGTTCCGGGACGCGGTCCCGGGAGTCGGGTTTTGACCAAATTCGGATTTTTGAGCTAAATTGATATTTTTCGATTGGAATTCACTCCTTAAGCATAATTTGATGATAAAAATCTGAACTTGGTTGATTTGGAGCACTCAGAGACCAGATTTAGAGGCAAAGGCACTGCGAAATAGTATTTTAGCCGGTTTTGAGGTAAGTAACATTTTCAAACTTGGTTATGAGGGTTCGAAACCCCGAGCTAAATGATTTATGACTATTGTTGAGGTGATGCACATGCCAAGTGACGGGCGTGAGGGCGTGTACCGAGTATTTGTGGCATGGCTTATCCCATGGCACCCATTAGTGATTATTCTATGATGATATTTGTGCATCTATTAATGTGGTAATTGTGAACATGATAGAAATCATGTTAAGTATAAATGCTAGGCTTCACGCCGGAAATGCTGAGACCCGAGAGGTCGTATATGGTTGTCTCATGTTGTGATTATTTGATGTCATATACTCAGTCCTGTTATAGCATATCATTTCATATCTCAGTCTTAGTATTGTTAATTACATGCATATTTATCATTGTTTCGGGTTGATGGAGGTATTTGAGATCCATGTGAGTGAGATTGAAGAGTAATGACTGAGTGAGGCCGAGAGCCTGTTATTGAGACAGTTATGAGAATGTACTGCACACTGCAGTGATATTCAAATCATGCCTTCGTTGGCTTGATATGGCGCTTGGGCTACTAGGGCCCCTACGGAGTCTTTACACCCCTAGTGAGCGCAGTGATATTGAGCGATGGATCTTCCCTGGGCATGGATCTTGTCCGAAGTTGATGTTATGTGAGGGATGGATCTTCCCTGGGAATGGATCTTGTCCGAAAGTGATATTGAGGGATGGATCTTGTCTGAAGTTGATGTTATGTGAGGGATGGATCTTCCCTGCGCATGGATCTTATCCGAATCTGATGTTATGAGAGGGATGGATCTTCCCTAGATATGGAAATTGTCCGAGTGTTGTATTCCAGAGATGGATCTTCTCCGTGGGGACTGGACTGGCCTTTTTCATCAGTACATAGTGACTACAGTCACCGGTGTTTATGCATATTCCGGGATGGAACTTCCCTGGGCCTGAGAGCCATATATAGTACTGAGTGGACTTCTGTGGGAGAGCTGTGAGCACTATGTGCATATCCATACTGGTTTCATAACATATATTTTATAATGGCATATAGAGTATACTGGCATACTTGGCATATTTACTCATCCTGATAAACTGTTAGCATGTCTAAATTATGTATATTATTTATTGTAACATAATTGAGATTTTGTCCGTCACTACTTCTCAGCCCATAGTTTGGGTTCGTTACTTCTGAGTTGGAGTACTCACGTTACCCCCTGCACCTTGTGTGAAAATCCAGGTACAGTGGGACCCGGTAGCGGATATTGAGCAGCGATCAGCGTTTCTATTGGAGTTGTCGAGGTAGCAGCTGGCGATCGCAACCTCGTCTTCTCTTTCTTATTCTACCTATTGTTCTTTATTTCGAGACAATGTTGTCCATTTCTCTTTTTCTTTGCTTTATGTTATAGTAGCTCATGACTGAGTGACACTGGATCCGGGGTTGGAAGTTTAAATTTAGTTTTCAAATATTGTTTTAACTTCAGATTCTTAGTTTTATTAATAAATTCGTTTACAAATTGTATCTTTACTGGAATTTGAATTTAACTTAGTTATAAAGGGAGGCTTACCTGGTTCCACGACAAGCGCCATCACGATTCCGAAATTGGGTCGTGACAGAAGCACCCTCCCTGAGCTTTTCTGAAATTCAGTTCTTAAGCACGCGTTAAATGATCCTTTGACAATACAGTCTTAAATTGTTTGTATACGATATACGTATCCGTTGTTTAACACTATTCAAATGAGACAACAATTAATGCTTAAATTGTTTTAGAACTTGTCCATTGTTTACTGTAAAACTTATAATTTTCTTTACATTTCTCCTTCTTTTTATACGTCTTTGACTTCCACGGTTAATATTTTTAAGGGGATTGGTTATTGTTGAAGTATTTTGACTTGGCTTAGAATATGTAGTTAATTTTAATATGTTATTTTGGAGTTTTGATACATAAAAGACAGTGAAGCCTGCTACATAGGTTTCCACTTCATTTTTTGTATTTGAACTTAAGAATAAGAGGCATAAATAAAGAAAATCCAGTCTACCAGGAAAATGCCTTGATCTACACATTCTCAAATTGGATTAAAACTTTCTAATCCAATTTTATAAATAGAAAGTTTCTGAGTTGATATTGTAGATCATCAGACTAAGAATATTAAGCATATTTGGCTGCATGTTCTTTTTATCTGGTAAGTAAAAGGAAAGCAGCTATAGGCGAATCATTTTGCTAGATCCAGAAAAGCTACATTTGACCTAGAAATTGCATAAAATTTTAGTCGTCTCTATTTCATTCAACATTAGTCATATCCGTGTGCCAACTTTACCATTAAAAAGTAGGAATATATATATATATATATATATATATATATATATATATATATATATATATATATATATATATATATATATATATATATATATATATATATATATATATATATATATATAAATGCGTTAGTTTCTATTTCTTTCCCTTCTAGCACAATCTCAGTATTCTTCAAAATAATTTTGAGAATTGTTGGTATTAGTTGGATGTAAGGATGGTGCTAACAACTTGGCATGCTAGAATAAAGATAAAATATGAAGGCCGAAGACATAGTTTTGTAATCTAGGCAAATACTGGTCTTGACAAAGTTAATTGATCCATGGAAGAGCATTCTTAAAGTGAGTTGAAAAGCATTCTGAAGGTGAGTAATAAGAGAACGTATAGTGAACTCATAACAGAAGAAGAACACTTAAGTGAGGATTCAAGCTTCGTGGGCCATACCTTGATCACTAGAATAACAAACAATTTGTTAGAACAAAGAACTAATTTGAAAACTTTATTTTGTAGAAGCAATGTGGTGCTTGAATGCTTGATCCAAGAGCTATGCGTTACAAAATTATATAGGGGTTTTTGAGGTCCCCTGACAAATGGAAGGATCAATGTAACACCAAATATTGGATACCAAGTTTGGAGCAACCTTCCGATTAAGCCCACATGATGACATGACTCACTTAAAGTGGATGTGCTCTTTTTCGTTCAATGCTATGTCTTTCTCTTCTTAGTCATTTCTACATATAGTATAACATTTGTGTTATCATTTTGTTTGTAGTGCTTATTGATCACTTTATTTGTAGTATATACGGATTAATTTATACCTTTTGCTTAATATCCGACTCAAATAGTCAGAAAGTTTATGTGACTTGGAGCTATAAATATCATTGTAGGTATCACTATTTCTCTAAAATTCTAGATTGGAATATAAATAAAATTTGAGCTTGGCTTTGTATATCTGATGGGAAGCGGGACAAGTTGCCTTGTAAAAGTTGATCCTCTGATGTATCTAAAGAGTAGAATTATTAAAGGCTCGCAGATGATATTAAGCCTCGATTATTTTTATTATTTACAAACTCTGCTTAGTTCATATGATGCCAAACATTAAACTCATTACTTAGTTTTTCCCAAACTACTAAGTAGGAGTTAACCTGCTTAATTGCTGACAGTGAAATTATCTGTTACGTAACTCAGAAGATTGCTTATATGGCTCGTGAGATGATCAGTTTGAGCTTGAAATATCCAAGAGCAACTCTCTACTCTAAAATATGTACTTGATCCTTTCTATAAAAATGGAACATATTTGATTATTTGTTGTACTTGATACTTTCTGTAAAAGTGGACCAAAGTAATTTCTTGAGTTTTTGAAATAATGTGCATGCAAATAAGCTTAGTTTGTCCCTTTTGATCTATTCTCATGAATGTTGTGTCCTTTTCAGGTTTGTGATATTAATAGGTTACATATTTTGTCTTAGACAAATGTAGTTAAAGATTGCAATGAGTAAGAACTTAAGATGTAGTCCAGTAAAGTTTGCAGTTGATTTTCTCAGATGCTTATAATACTTCCTGCAAATATTTGTAATTACTGACATGTTGTTCATTCTTGGAGAAAGTGCCTCTTTTAACAATGACTATGTTGAAGCTTTAAATAAACTTTTGATAGAAAATAACGAATAACAAAAATAGGAAATTAAGTGTTCACATCATATCAGAGGAGAATTATGTTTTATAAATCCTTCTCAAACTGTTTTTTCATAACTAAAGTAAGAATGAAAATAGACCTTGTTCAAATTGTTGGGCCGGTGCTAGCACGGGCTATTCACATCTAGTCTATTATATAGAAAAGGAAAGTTGGTTGGCCATCCATATATGTCATTTCATAAAAACTTCATGCTTGCATTTCTTAAATGTAAAAATATGTCATCTTGATACACGTAGACCCCACATTCCTCTCATTTCCGATCTTTTTCTCATTTTGAAAAATTATTGATTTTGTTTTATTCAAATTGAAGTTTCCATAGAAAAAGTAAAATTAATTTTTAATTTCTATTATATAGAAAAGGAAAGTTGGTTGACCATGCATATATGTCATTTCATAAAAACTTTATGCCTGAATTTCGTAAATGCAAAACTATGTCATCTTGATACACGTGGAGCCCACATTCCTCTCATTTCCGATCTTTTTCTCATTTTGGAAAATTATTTATTTTGTTTTATTCAAATTGAAGTTTCCATAGAAAAAGTAAAATTAATTTTTAAATAATACAGCAACAAAAAAAGTATCGATGTTTACAAGATTTTTATATTTACCCATACTATCTTAAAGCAATTTGAAAATAAAAATTAAATGATTTTCATCTATCCATACTATTTGAAGGCAATTTTGAAACTAAATATTATTCAAAAGTAATTTTAAAAAAAATAGCTTGTTAAACCTCAAAACTTAAGTTAAGTAAAGAGATTTGTTACTACTGTACTAGGAGGCTATATCTTATATAATTAATTGATGTGATAATTTAATCTATATGGTTTGAACTCTATTCTTCCATGATAAGTTTTCAACTATCAATAGATTATCTTAAGCATTATTTGTTATAATTTTTATATTGTTTCATTATGAAAATGAACACATGATAATTCCATAAAAATAAAAATATTTCTCGCATCTCCTTAAATTGAAGAAAACATAAAAATCTATATAATTTATATAGAATTCTATCAAATGTTTATTGTTTTATCACCAGTTAACAACAATTTAAACGAGTTATAATAAAATATAATTTGAACTACTATATTGAATTACTACAATTTCTATCATGTTCATATTTGTTTTAGTGCCTATTATTCTCTTTGTTTGAAGTAGTAAATTGCCTCATTAAGAATGCAAAATCAAGAATTTATCTTAATTTTGATGTATATTAGATATGAAATCATAATTTTTTTCATCTTTTATGTATTGTAAATAATGATGTTGTTTGTTTAAACTTTCATCAAGTAGCTGATAGTTTCCACTATTGAAATACTTGCGAGACCAATTTGGATGTATTCCAGATTAGTTTACATACATATTGGTATGCTTTTTATTCAAGAAAATTATTAATATATATGACACTTGTAGCTTTTTAATGTATTTGTAAAATATTCAAATATAGTGGGGAAATAATACCATGGAAAAATACATATGATACCCCCTGAACTATGAACCAAATCCCAATTACACACTTTCTAACTAGGAAAATTATCTGACACGCTTAACCTTTCCAAAGTGTGTCTAATGTACACCTATTTTGCTACGTGCTCGCGCGTGCTTAACAAGAAAAAATGAGCGTGTAAAACTTGTAAATATTATTTCGAAATCTATATTTTAGTGTCACGTGTCAAAATAATAGTAATATTTTCCTTATTTCCAATTTTATCAAATTTAAAAAGCTACTAAGCATCCCTTTTATCTCGATCTTTCCCAAACTACCAGGAACACCCCCTCTATAACGACCCTACCGGTCATTTTGAGCTCTAGCGTGTCATTCAGCGGTTTGAAGTCATGAGAAGCTCCATTTTAGGTATTATGATTCGTAGGCATGGTCAGAGTTGAATTTCGGGAAGTTCGGAGTCAAATTGGAAAGAAAATTCTCATTTCAGAAGCCTTCAGTTAGAGAAATTGACTAAGATTAGAATTTTGAGTAAAAGACCTTCGAATCAGGATTTGAAGGTTCCAACAGGTTCGTATGATGATTTCGGACTTGGGCGTATGTCCGGATCAGGTTTTGGATAACCCGAGAGCGTTTCAGTGTGTATTGTGGAAGTCAACATTTTTGAAGCGCTTTTCAGTGTTATTGATGTCCGTTGAGATTTCGAGTCTGGGAATAGCTCCGTATGGTGATTCTGGAGTTGGGAGCGCGATCAGAAGTGAATTCGGATGTCCGTAGGTTATTTTGAAGTCATTTGGCTAAAGATAGAAATTTGAAGGTATTTGAAAAATCTGACGGAAGTGGAAATTTTGATATCGGGGTCGGAATGCGATTCCGGAAGTTGGAGCAGATCCGTAATGTCGAATATAAATTGTGTGCAAAATTTGGGGTCAATCAGACGTGATTTGATAGGTTTCGGCATCGGAAGTGGAAGTTTGAAATCTCTAAGTTCCTATAACGACCCGACCGGTCATTTTGTGTATTAGGATCCCGTTCCCTTAAATGAAACCTTCCATAGTTTCTATTCATACTTTATGACTTGCGGGGACGGGTGGTTCGGGATTTGGGAATGTTTAGGGTGCTTTAGGAACACTTGGTTCCTTAAGGTTGGCCTAATTGGCCAAGTTTGACTTTGGTCAAGATTTTTAGCAAACGAACTCGGAATCAAGTTCTGACAGCTCCAATAGCTTCGTATCATGATTTCGGACTTGGACGTATGTTCGGAACGGGTTTTCGATGACCCGGGAGCATTTCGGCGCCCGAAATGAAAATCGAGATTTCCTTAAGTTTGAAATTTGGTTTGGGACGTGTCTTTATTATATCGAGGTCCGAACGGAATTTTGGGATAGGAAATAGTTCCGTTATGTCATTTATGACTTGTCTGCAAAATTTGAGGTCATTCCGAGTAGTATAGGCCTATTCGGTGCATTGAAGTGAATTGTAGAATCTTAAGTTCTTAAGTTTGATTCAATTTGGTTTTGGGGTTGAATTCTGAGTTTCGTTGTTGTTTTTAATGTTTCGTAAGTTCGAGCGAGTCCATATCATGAATACAGACTTGCCGGTGCTTTTGGACGGGGTCCCGAGGGGCTCAGGTGAGTTTTGGACCCCCGGGAGCTAAGTTTGAAAAACCAGATTTTTGGTGTCTGGTTTCCTTCTTCGCGATCGCGGAAGGAGAGTCGCGATCGCAGAGAAGGAATTGGGATGGGCTGCTGATTGCTCTTTGCGATCGCAGATAACTCTTCGTGATCGTGGAAGGTTGGGTCCTTGGCCTTCGTGATCGCATCCCTGTCTCCGCGTTCGCGATGTGCTGAACCCCATGCCTTCGCGATCGCAGCCTCTTCCTCGCGTTCGCATAAAGTTAGGTCGGGGCCAGGAATAATTTCCCTTCGTGATCGCAGGACCTCCTCCGCATTCGCAGAGGTCTGGCCAGTTGGCCTTCGCGATCGCGATTAAGGAAAAACTAGGCAGTTAATTTATATACGGGATTGGGTCATTTTCCCCCCATTTTCATCATCTTCCTTGAGTTAGTGCGAGATTCCAAGAGGGGTCACCCAACTTACTGCCAAGGTAAGCAAATTCCTTACTTAACACTAGTTTTAAACATAAATTCCTAGTTAATCTCTTTTTTTAAAATATCAAATTCATGAAATTGGGTAGTAAATTTAGGGCTTTTGAAGAACTTGTGAATTATTTGTTTAAGGCCATGAATTTAAGTATAAATCACATAATTATGATCCTTAGGCTTCGGGTGAGTGATCCCTTAGAGAATTTTCGGAATCAGAGCGTGTGGGTCTGGGGTTGAAATTTCAAAATCCTTCAAGAATGATGAATTTTGGGTTAATAGGTTAATTCTTTTTCCTTGATCATGAATTGATGTAATTATACTATATTTGGCTAGTTGCGAGCCGTCGAGGGTAGATTTCGGAGATTCGGACGCATCCTTGATCCGAGGGGTGGTTTCGTCACGAGGTGAGTCTCCTTTCCAACCTTGTAAGGGGGAAATGTCCTCATAAGTTTGTCACGACCTAATTTCGGAGTCGTGATGGCGCCTGTCTTGGAACCAGGCAAGCTTCCCTTTTTAACTAAGCTAAATTAAATTTCCAGTAAAAATGCGGTTTTTAAATGAATTTATTAATAATACTAAGAATCTGAAGTTTAAAACAATGTGTGAAAAACTAAATTTAAATCTTCAATCCCCGGATCTGGTGTCACTCAATCACGAGCTACTATAACATAAAGTAAAGAAAAGGGGAAAAGGACAACATTGTCTCAAAATATAAATGAAATAGGTGGAAAAAAGAAAGAGAAGGCGAGGTCGCGATTGCCAGCTGCTACCTCGACAACTCCACTAGAAACTCTGACCGCAACTCAAAATCCGCTACCGGGTCCCGATGTACCTGGATCTGCACACAAGGTGCAGGGGGTAACGTGAGTACACCAACTCAGAAGTAACGAACCTAAACTATGGGTTGAGAAGTAGTGACAGACAAAACCTCAATTTTGTTACAATAAATAATATACAGAACTTAGACATGCTAACAGTTTATCAGGATGAGGAAATATGCCAAGTATGCCAGAATACTCTACATGCAATCGTAAAATATATGAATGAAACTAGTATGGATATGCACATAGTGCTCACAGCTCTCCCACAGAAGTCCACTCAGTACTATATATGGCTCTCGGGCCCAAGGAAGATCCATCCCGGAATATGCATAACCACCGGTGACCGTAGTCACTCCGTATTGAGGGAATAGGCCAGACCAGCCCCCACGGAGAAGATCCATCTCCGGAATACAACACTCAGAACATTACCATATCCAGTTAAGATCCATCCCTCATCACTTCGGACAAGATCCATGCCCAGGGAAGATCTATCCCTCAATATTTGCGCTCACTGGGGGTGTAAAGACTCCGGAGGGGCCCTAGTGGCCCAAGCGCCATATCAAGCCAACGAAGGCATGATTTAAATATCACTGCAGTGTGCAGTCCATTCCCATAACTGTCTCAATAACAGGCTCTCGGCCTCACTCAGTCATTACTCTTCAGTCTCACCCACATGGATCACAAATGCCTCCATCATCCCGAAACAATGATAAATATGCATGTAATTAACAATACTGAGACTGAGATATGAAATGATATGACATAACAGGACTGAGTGTATGACATCAAATAATCACAACATGAGACAACAATATACGACCACTCGGGTCTCAGCTTTTCCGGCGTTAAGCCTAGCATTTATACTTAACATGATTTCTAACATGTTCACAATTACCACATTAATAGATGCACAAATATCATCATGGAATAATCACTAAGCGGGGCCATGGGATAAGCCAGGCTGCAAATACCCGGTGCACCTCCTCACGCCCGTCACTTGGCATGTGTGTCACCTCAACAATAGTCATAAATCATTTAGCTTTGGGTTTCGAACTCTCAGTTCCAAGTTTGAAAATGTTACTTATCTCAAAACCGGCTAAAAACTATTCCGCAGTGCCCTTACCTCTAAATCCGGCCTCTAAGTGCTCCAAGTCTACCAAGTTCCGATTTTTATCATCAAATTATGCTTAAGGTGTTAATCCCCATCGAAAAATGTCAATTTAACTCAAAACCCCGAATTTAGTCAAAACCCGACCCCCGGGCCTGCGTCCCAAAACTCAGAATTTTTTACATAAAAGTGTTCTTCATCCTCCCACGATTCCGTACATATAAAGAATACCAAAATTGGAGTCCGTTTGACCCCTCAAATCGACCCCTAAAGGTGTCTTATTCTCAAGCTCCAAAATCTCATTTTCTACTGTTTTTCATGAATTAAACGCTGAGATTATGGTCTATAATCACCCATAAACGAGTTTTAATAATCAAATTACTTACCTCTAAGCAACCCCACTGATTTTCTCCTTCAAAATTCGTTCAAAAAGCTCTCTTCCGCCCAACAATGGTGTAAAATAAGGTTTAAGCCGCAGAAGGCTTTTTTTAAATATTCCCAGTGATTTCCTCTCCGCGATCGCAAACTTAGCCACGCGATCGCGGTTTGCAGCAGTCCAACCTCACGCAATCGCAACCCAATGCACGCAATCGCGAAGACCAATTGACCTCACCCCCCACGCGCCTCGTTTTCCTCTACGCGATCGCGATGAACCCCACGCGATCGCACTGAACTGACCACCAAAGCTACGCGATCGCGACCCGTATTCTGCGATCGCACTGAACAAATTCACCCTGGTCCATTTAACCCTACGCAATCGCACTCCTACCTACGCGATCGCAGTGAACAACCTTCAGCTGTGAAAACACCAGAAACAACAGTATTTTTTTTTCCAGTCCAATAATGCCCGTTAATCACCCGAAATCAATCCCGAGCCCCTCGGGACCCCAACTAAAGTTACCAACATATCTCATAACATCATTCAAACTTAGTTGCACTCTCAAAACACCAAAACTAACATCAAAACACCAAATTTACATCGGATTCAAGCCTATGAACTTTAAAATTTCTAAAATCCACCAACGATGCCGAAACTATTCGAAACAACTCCGATTGACCTGAAATTTTGCATACACATCCAAAATGATATTACGAACCTGTTCCAACTTCCGGAATTCCATTCCGACCCCGATAGCCTATTTTCCACTGCCGACCGAAAATCACCATAAATTAACTTTCGCCAATTCAAGCCTAATTCTACACCGGACATCACAAAAATTTTCTGAACACACTCCTAAGTCCCAAATCACCTAAAGAAGCTATCCGAGCCATAAAATTCTCATTCCGAGGTCGTTTACCAATAAGTCAATTCTCAGTTGACTTTTCCCATTATAAGGCTATCTTTTAAAGACTAAGTTACTGAATTCTCATTTAACCATTCCGATTTCAAGCCTATCGACTCTAACACATCACTAATATAATAACCGACCTATGACAATTCAATAACAGCAATAAAAATGCAAGTTCTACATAACGATATATCGGGTCGTTACATTCTCCCCCTCTTAAGCAAATGTTCGTCCTCGAACGTGCCAAGGGTTGTTCCAAAAGCCATCAACTGTCGAATAACCTTACCATGCACACACCCAGGTCTCTATACCCTCAATAGGTACCACAAAAAACCGACACACGCGGTCCGTAACAACAACATCAGCCACAAGGGGCGAGCACATGAACAAATATAACAAAAGATTCACGGGGCGTATCCAGAGAATGGGCTAAATTATGATTAACATGTGAATATGAAGAACCAGAATAATTAAAAACTTAAGCTTCTTGTGATAGACTGAAACAGTACCTGGGATCACGACATCAGAAGCCATCTCATCCGGTCTAGCTGAAAATGCATAAAATCGGACCTGATCACCACTGGATCGACATCCCCCTCTTGGGCGACCCCTACCTGCCTGACCCCCACCTCTAGCTACCTGGGCGGGCGGTGCAGCTACTGATTCTGAAACCGCAGGCTGACTCCTCTGCTTATAAGTACCTCTCGGAGAATGGCACTGGGGACTGAAGGGAACCCCTAACACCAGGATAACCACTGGAAGAACCATGCATAGATGAAATCTGAACCGATGGTGCCCAAGATGAACTCTGCGCTGGCAGGGCACTGAATGACGGTTGTACCTGATGCGAACTATGAGGATCGTGACCAACCAATCCACCACGATAACCTGAGCGACTTGGCTGAGCCTGCCTGAATGGACGGCCTCCGCCGGGCTGAGGCTGCCCTCCTGAAGGAGCCCCACCAAAAATCCCAGATCCTCGAGACCTCTTGGCCTCCCTCTCAATCCGCTCTTGGCGGCGAACCGACTTAATCTCTCTGGCAATGTTAACCACCTCCTCAAAAGAAGCGCCAGATACCTTCTCCCTAGTCAGAAAAACCCGAAGCTGATAAGTAAGACCATCAAAGAACCTCCTGATTCTCTCCCTATCTGTGGGGACTAGCCAAATAGCATGACGGGCCAACTCGGAGAACCTTATCTCATACTGCGTCACAGTCTTGTCCTCCTGGCGCAACTGCTCGAACTCCCTGTGCAGCTCTTCCCTGCGGGACTGTGGTATATACTTCTCCAGGAATAGAATGGATAACTGACGCCATGTAAAGGGCACTAAGCGAGTGCAGCTTCTGCGAACTGGAAGGTAGTAAATGGGACCCCACTAGCCTCCAGTATTCCTGTTGTGCGAAGGATCCTCTAACACTTGTCCAAAAATCCCTGGGCGTCCTCGCCCTCAGTATCACTAAAAATCGGAGGCCGGAGTCTGATGAACCTCTCCAACCTACGCTGCTCATCATCAGCTAAAGTTGGGACCACATAATCCTGGGCTGGGGCAACCGACTGAACTGGGGCTGTCGTAGGTGTCTGAAGCCCCGGGTTAACTTGCTCAGATGTCCGGGCAGCTGGAGTTTGAGTGCCTCCCCCGGCCTGAGAATTAGCAGAAGTAGACACGGCGACGGCCTGTGCCAGGCTGGTGCCCACCGTCAAAATCTGGGCTAGGGTCTCCTGAAGACCCCGAATCACAATGGGCACTGCTGGTGCCTAAGTCTCTCCCCCTGGGACCTCAACTGTGGGGACCTGATCATGAGCAGTGGGAGGGTCCACAGGTATTGCCCCGGCTGCCAAGCGGGCTGCACCCCTCCCTCTACCATGGCCTCGACCTCCAGCTGGTCCTTTTGGTGTCTGATCACCACGATCGGTATCACGAGTCCTCACCATATGTGAGAGAATGAAAACAACAGAAGTTTAGTTCCAGAATTCAACAGAGTCGCACGACAGAATTCAATAATGTGGGATTTTTCCTGAGGGTTCTGTAGCCTCTTGAAGATAAGTACAGACGTCTCCGTACCGATCCGCAAGTCTCTACTAAACCTTCTCATGACTGGTGAGACCTATTTAACCTAGCGCTCTGATACCATCTTGTCATGACCCAATGTCGCAGTCGTGATGGCTCCTGTCGTGGAACCAGGCAAGCCTCCCTTTTTAACTAAGCTAAATTAAATTTTCAGTAAAAATGCGATTTTTAAACGAATTTATTAATAATACTAAAAATCTGAAGTTTAAAACAATGTGTGAAAAACTAAATTTAAATCTCCAATCCCCGGATCTGGTGTCACTCAGTCATGAACTACTATAACATAAAGTAAAGAAAAGGGGAAAAGGACAACATTGTCTCAAAATATAAATGAAATAGGTGGAATAAAGAAAGAGAAGGTGAGGTCGCTATCGCTAGATGCTACCTCGACAACTCCACTAGAAACTCTGACCGCAGCTCAAAATCCGCTACAGGGTCCCTATGTACCTGGATA
This sequence comes from Nicotiana paniculata, assembly GCA_005239505.1. Classification (NCBI taxonomy): domain Eukaryota; kingdom Viridiplantae; phylum Streptophyta; class Magnoliopsida; order Solanales; family Solanaceae; genus Nicotiana; species Nicotiana paniculata. The sequence goes on from MDKI01242590.1 coordinate 35,552, forward strand.
TGCACACAAGGTGCAGGGCTTAACGTGAGTACACCAACTCTACAGAATTTAGACGTGCTAACAGCTCATCAGGATGAGGAAATATGCCAAGTATGCCAATATACTCTACATGCCATCGTAAAATATATGAATGAAACCAGTATGGATATGCACATAGTGCTCACAGCTCTCCCACAGAAGTCCACTCAGTACTATATATGGCTCTCGGGCCCAGGGAAGATCCATCCCGGAATATGCTTAACCACCGGTTACCGTAGTCACTCCGTACTGAGGGAATAGGCCAGTCCAACCCCCACGGAGAAGATCCATCTACGGAATACAACACTCAAACAATTACCATATCCAGGGAAGATCCATCCCTCATCACTTCGGACAAGATTCATGCCCAGGGAAGATCCATCCCTCAATATCTGCGCTCACTAGGCGTGTAAAGACTCCGGAGGGGCCCTAGTGGCCCAAGCGCCATATCAAGCCAACGAAGGCATGATTTAAATATCAATGCAGTGTGCAGTCCATTCCCATGACTGTCTTAATAACAGGCTCTCGGCCTCACTCAGTCATTACTCTTCAGTCTCACCCACATGGATCACAAATGCCTCCATCAGCCCGAAACAATGATAAATATGCATGTAATTAACAATACTGAGACTGAGATATGAAATGATATGATATAACATGACTGAGTGTATGACATCAAATAATCACAACATGAGACAACAATATACGACCACTCGGGTCTCAGCTTTTTCGGCGTGAAGCCTAGCATTTATACTTAACATGATTTCTAACATGTTCACAATTACCAGAATAATATATGCACAAATATCATCATGGAATAATCACTAAGCGGGGCCATGGGATAAGACAGGCCACAAATACCCGGTGCACCCCTTCACGCCCGTCACTTGGCATGTGCGTCACCTCAACAATAGTCATAAATCATTTAGCTCGAGGTTTCGAACCCTCAGCTCCAAGTTTGAAAATGTTACTTACCTCAAAACCGGGTAAAAACTATTATGCAGTGCCCTTGCCTCTAAATTCGGCATCTGAGTGCTCCAATTCTACAAAGTTCATATTTTTATCATCAAATTATGCTTAAGGTGTGAATCCCCATAAAAAATATCAATTTAGCTCAAAAACTCGAATTTAGTCAAAACCCGACCCCTGGGCCCGCATCCCGGAACTCAGAAATTTTTACAGAAAAGTGTTCTTCATCCTCCCACGATTCCGTACATATAAATAATACCAAAATCGGAGTCCATTTGACCCCTCAAATCGACCTCTAAAAGTCTCTTATTCTCAAGCCCCAAAATCTCATTTTTCTACTGTTTTTCATGAATTAAACGCTGAGATTATGGTCTATAATCACCCATAAACGAGTTTTAATAATCAAATTACTTACCTTTAAGCAACCCACTAATTTTCTCCTTCAAAATTCGTTCAAAAAGCTCTCTTCCGCCCAATAATGGTGTAAAATAAGATTTAAGTCGCGGAAGGGTTTATTTAAATATGCCCGATGGTTTCCTCTCCGCGTTCGCAAACTTAGCCACGCGATTGCGGTTCGCAGCAGTCCAACCTCACACAATCGCAACCCAATGCACGCGATCCCGAAGACCAATTGACCTCACCCCCCACGCGCTTAGTTTTCCTCTACGCGATCGCGACCCGTATTCTGCGATCGCACTGAACAAATTCACCCGGGTCCATTTTAACCCTATGCGATCGCACGTCTACCTACGCGATCGTAGTGAACAACCTTCAGCTGTGAAAACACCAGAAACAACAGTATTTTTTTTCCCAGTCCAATAATGCCCGTTAATCACTCGAAATCAATCCCGAGCCCCTCGGGACCCCAACTAAAGTTACCAACATATCCCATAACATCATTCAAACTTAGTTGCACTCTTAAAACACCAAAAATAACATCAAAACACCAAATTTACATCGGATTCAAGCCTATGAACTTTGAAATTTCTAAAATCCACCACTTATGCCGAAATTATCCGAAACAACTCCGATTGACCTGAAACTTTACAAACACATCCAAAATGACATTACGAACCTGTTCCAACTTCCTGAATTCCATTCCGACCCCGATAGCCTATTTTTCACTACCGATCGGAAATCACCAAAACTAACTTTCGCCAATTCAAGCCTAATTCTACACCGGACATCAAAAAAATATTCTGAACACACTCATAAGTCCCAAATCACCTAACGAAGCTATCCGAGCCATAAAATCTTCATTCCGAGGTCGTTTACCTATAAGTCAACTCTCAGTTGACTTTTTCCATTATAAGGCTATCTTTTAAAGACTAAGTTACTGAATTCTCATTTAACCATTTCGATTTCAAGCCTATCGAATCTAACACATCAATAATAGAATAACCAACCTATGACAAGTCAATAACAACAATAAAAATGCAAGTTCTACGTAACGATATACCAGGTCGTTACAAGGTTCTTTATTGCTGTGTATTCATGTGGTGGGGGGTCACATACGTACCAAGTGACGAGAGTCCATACGTGGCAATTACATTGCTATGTCGGGTAGCTTTAGGATTCACAAGCATGCCTCTATGTGCCCTATTTGTACCCTTGTATGTGTTATGAGTTGTATATTACTGCTTAGGTGTTATGGAAACATGAAATATTATGATTTAAGTTCAAGTTGACTATCCGTGGTATTGGCACGGTCCTGTTGAGTTCGCTGTTGAATTGGTACACATATGTACATATATACGCACCAGTTATCGAGTCAGCACACGAGTCGTAGGTAAGATGCGCGGCCGTGGGTTACTTATTATTATCGAGTCACTACACGAGTCTTAGGTATGATGCGCGGTCGTGGGTTAGCTTATTTTTATCGAGTCAGCACACGAGTCGCAGGTATGATACGCGACCATAGGATAGCTTATTATTATCGAGTCAGCACACGAGTCGCAGGTATGATTCGCGATCGTGGATTAGCTTATGACCTCAGTCCTTATGACCACCTTACGACTCCGGCCGGTTATCTTGTCCTTGTCTGGGTATGACCATTTGGATTATGATTTGCTATTAACTGGATTGTCAGGTATTGGTTAGGAGGAGATCATAGTACTTTGATGTTCATTTTCAGTTATTACTTGGATTACATCATTTGCCATGCACTTGTTGTTTACTGTGTTACATGCTTATTGCTTTCGCCCTATCCTGTCATTTATTATATTGTTGGAACTTAGTGAGTGTCTAGTCGACCTCTCGTTCGAGTTTAGACGGGATACTCACTGGGTACATATTTATTTATGTACTCATGCTGCACTTCTGTACTTGACTGTACATGTCCGAAGGCTGGTTCATCTGATTATCAGGCTGGAGCTAGGTACTGACTTGAGTTGATTAGACTTCACGGTGAGTTGCTCTTCCTGGCGATCCCTAGCAGCACCCTGAAATTTCCTTTTGTTATTTTCCCGTCTACTTCATTCAGACTGTGGGATTGTACATATTTTCTTTGTATATTTAGATAGCTGCCTGTGACACTCGTGACACTAGTTCCTGGCACACACATGTAGTGTATATTTTGGGTTTTGGGTTGTATATTTATACATATGCTATTCTTTTGGCCAATGTATCATTATGATTTTATTTCATATAAGGCTATCATCATGCTCATAATTGTTTAAAACTGGTAAATGTTGGAATAATTAATCAAATGGGAAGGGTGACACTTAGTGTAATTCATGTTGGCTTGCCTAACCCTGCTATTGGGCGCCATCGCGACCTGAATTAGGATTTGGGTCGTGACAGTTCCTAACGATTGAATTGAGTTGCAATCCATTGTTTCGATGTTATTTGATGTGATTTGAGGCCTCAAGAAGGTCCACATTATATTTTGGAACATGTTGGTGTAATTGGATGGGGTCCCGGAGGCCTCGGGTGGATTCCGGGTGGTTAACAGACCAATATTTGAAGTTGAGAAAAGCTGAAGTTGCTGGTGTATGGTGCGATCGCACCTGCGAGGCTTTGTCTGCAGGTGCGGAGCCGCAGGTGCGGAGCCGCAGGTGCGGCTTTGGCACTGCATGTGCGAGATTTGCTGGCTTGACTTGGAGCGCATGTGCGATGTAATTTTCGCACCTGTGAAGGCGCAGATGCGGACAATGGGGCGCAGGTACGAGTTTTGGTTGGAGATGAGGAAGCTGCAGGTGCGGGAGTTTGGTCGTACCTGCGGAATCGTAGGTGCGAGATGAGGATCGCTGGTACGGAAATGAGGCTGGGCAGATTGTTTTTAAAACGAAATTTCTTGGCCATTTCTTCATTATTTCACTTGGCATGGGCGATTGTGGGGAGATTCAAGGAGGGGTTTTCAGCAAGGATCATAAGGTAAGTCATTCCCACTAATATCAAGTTAAATACAAGGTATATGCATGGATTAAAACATGAAACATTGTGGAAAATTGGGAATTTTGAAGAAAACCTAGAAAATTTGGTAATTTGGATTTTAGCCACGAATTGAGCATCAATGATTGAGTAAATTATATATTTGAACTAGTAAAGCTATGGGTAGGGTATATCTTCGAGAAATTTCGGAATCTGGGCACGCGGGCCCGAGGGAATTTTGGTCAATTCATTTTAGCGGAGTTGGGAAATTCTATAAATTGAATTGTTAACAAATATTAGAGTATATTTTCATTGGTTTGTCATTATTTGGCTAGTTTTGGGGAGTTGTGCATACATTGGAGTCGTCGGAAGGGCTTGGAAGCCGGTTATGGAATTTCGGAGTGAGGTAAGTCTCCTTTCTAACCTTGTGAGGGGAACTGTCCCCCTAGGTGAACTAATTAAGTATATGATACTATCTGTGGGGGCTACGTATGTACGAGGTGGCGGGAGTCCGTGCGTAGCTACTATTATGCCATGTCTGAGTAGTCTAGGACCCACTAGCATGCCTTACGTGTTGTACATGTGATCCTGCCAATAATATTC
>MDKI01155897.1:0-43845 GCA_005239505.1 Nicotiana paniculata
ATATATATATATATATATATATATATATATTGGAAAGAGGAATCTTTAAAACATAGTTTCCTTGAAAATACATGATTTCCAAATATACTTCCCCAATAAATGACTTCCAAATATCATTTTCTTCAAGACAAATGCTTTTCAAATATACCTTTGAAATAAAAAAAATCTTTTGATCATAATCTCCTCAGGATAAATCTACCGGAACTCAGTCCGTAACTCAGAATTTGTCATGCAGTACATGGGGAAAGCTCCCGGAATCTCGTTGTAATCCCAATTAAAATATGCAATGCAGTACAAGGGGAAAGCTCCTGGATTCTCGTCCGTAGTCGTACAGGGGGAAAGCTCCCGAAATATCGTCCGTAGTCCCATTTAAATATGCGATGCAGTACAGGGGGAAAGCTCCCGGAATCTCGTTCGTAGTCCCAATTTAAATATGCAATGCAGTACAGAGGAAAAGCTCCCGGAATCTCGTCCGTAGTCCCAATTTAAATATGCAATGCAGTACTAAATAAAACAACCATAATGCGACAGAAACAACACACATTGCCACAACAGGCGCAAAAGCAACAAAAGACAGAATGCAAGGTACGACGAGCAAATCAATACAAAGACTTGAATCACAAGAATGGTAAAAAGAAGTAGTCACTGAAGGGAATACCAAGCACAAGTGAAACGATATAACAAGGGGAAAAACAAAACAATATATAACAACGATTCACAATATTCAAGTCATCAACAAGAAACCAATCATCCCGGCAAGGGAAACAGCTATAACCAATCTCGCCTAAACAATCAGCTTTACAGAATAAAACTCAGCTTGCACAATGCTCAGTAATAGGCAACACCAAGGAAATACCATCAACATGGATGATTATCAACTAAACCTGAGTAGAACTTAAGGGAAAATCATATAAATCACAATGTACGACTCACGGGCATGACACCAACGTATAGATATTCAATTCACTGCTAAACAATTATAGGGCGAGACTATGCTGATTCTAGTCAAATAGGCCGTTTATGAAGGAAGGTATAGCACGACGGTAGAAAAGGTAAAGTCTTCAGTTAAGTAAATTAAGATCAAATAAGCAACAAAGGAAAACTAAGCAAGTAATTTCTAATTTAAGGAGAAAGAGATGAACTAGCAATCGGAACTCAGATATAACAGATACAACTCCATACACAGGGAATATAAAGGACCTAAGAATCCTAAAAGGCCAACCTATTTGCAACTAAGTTCAAGTACGCACTCGTCACCTCGCGTACACGGCTATAATCAACATAAAAGACTTAATCCTAAGGGGTAGTTTCCCCACACAAGGTTAGGCAAGATACTTACCTCGAAGACGACAATCCGTTACTCTAAAATGGACTTCTCGGGCGGAAAGACCTCCGGACGACTCAAAATCAACTAAAACCACTTCAAAATACACATAAAATGTATAAGGAACTATTCCTATTCCGAATAATAAAGTTTCGATCTTTACAAAAATATAAAAATCAACCTCGGGCCGCGCCTTGGAACCTGTCAAACTTTACAAAATCCGAATACCCATTCCGATACGAGTTCAACCATACAAAATTTATCGAATTCCGATATCATTTAATCCCTCAAATCACGATATTTCATTTTAGAAGTTTTCTTTCAAAACCAATATTTTCTCAACTCAAAACACAAATTAAATGATGAAAATAAGGAAACAATTATGAAATATATTTAATTCTAGTTGAAGAACACTTACCCAATCGAATTGTGTGAAAACACCTCAAAAATCGCTAAGAATTGAGCTCTAGAAGTCAAAATGTGATAAAATGGTGAAGCCTTCAATTTTTGAAGATGTAAACTGTCTGCCCAGGTAGTTTGTTTAATGTGATCGCGGACGAGAAGATGCGATCGCATAGAAGGAAATAGGACACTAGTCAATTTGTACTACGCGATCGCGGGAAACTACATGCGATCGCATAGAGGAAAAATGTTACTGGAAAAAAAAAAAGGTTCTATGCGATCGCGAAGGAACTTATGTGATCGCATATAAGAAATTATCTGCTGCCAAACGCTGCACTATGCGATCGCGAAGCATGGGATGCGATCGCATTGAAAGAAAACTGGGGGGGGGGGGTTCAAGAGCAACACTATGCGATCGCGACCACTACTATGCGATCGCATAGAAGGAAACCAGAAACAACATCAGCAGTGCAAAAAGAGAAAAAATTGACCTGAAGCCTATCCGAAACACTCTCGGGGCCCTCGGGACCCCGTCCAACCATACACACAAGTCATATAACCTAACATGGACTCGCTCGAGGTTTCAAATCACATAAAACAATACTAAAACAACGAATCAACTCAAAAATCAAACTTATGAATTTTCAAATCTTCAAATATCAAAACTCGTGCCGAAACCTATCAATTCAACCCGAAATAACGCTAAATTTTGCATACAAGTTACGAATGACACAACGAACCTACAACCATTCCCGAAATTCTAGTCCGAGCCCGATATCAACATTTCACCTATCGGCCGAAATCGCCGAAATTCTAACTTTCGCCGAATTACCACAAATTACTCTACGGACCTTCAAAACCAATTCCGGACGTGCGCCTAAGTCCAAAATCATCATACGAAGCTATTGGCATCACCCAAAACTCATTCCGAGGCCGTTTACTCAAAAGTCAAACCTCCGGTCAACTTCCATCACTTAAGCTATAGAATTTTTTCTTCCAATTTGACTCTGGATTATCCGGTAACTGAATCCAACCACGCACGCAAGCCGATATACACAAAGTGAATATGTTCAAGACCTTATTCCACCGAACGGAGCTTAATTTCTCAAAATGACCGGTCGGGTAGTTACAGGTATGGCTCCCTATTTATTTCCAAAATTAATGAATATTGTCCTTTTTACTGTGCATACTTTGCTGTTTTCAGTCATATTTGTGTGCACGCATGTGGCATGAATTAACCAGGCTAGACTTCTTTTTTCTTATTGCTTGTGCCTAATCTTTTTATGATGCCAAAAGAGGAGAAATTAATTGAGGTGGAAGCACAAGCTCAGGGGAAATTTCAATTACAAGTTTGTCATCATCAAAAAGGGAAAATTGATAAGTTATGTGTCTTGTTATATTTGAAAATCTAACAAACTTAATGTTAAGACCCAGATAGGGAACGTACTCCACATCCTCAAAGTGCTCCAGATCTACAAGTCTCAAGTCTGGGACATGTTCCAATGTTCAGAGCCAAAGAAACACCAAAGGGAACAGATAGACATCAGTTCCTTTGATGACTGTACCAGTAAAACCCCACAATTGTAAAGTCACAGCAATAATTTCTATGCACACACACAACAATGCAAACAATGCAATAGTCACTTCATGGGGAATGTCTTTGTATCAAACGTGCTTACATCATTCAAGTGATGTCACTTATGTAATATTAACATGAAGCAAAGTCAAAACATCACACTTGTACATTCCAGATTTCATCAAGCTTTCTCTCAAGTGTGTTGCCAACTAGCAAGTGACATTCAAGGCATCAAGAACAAAGAACAACATAACGGATGACCAATTTCCTATATTGAGTCATTATATGTCCTTAGTTGTGTTGCACCTTTGTCAATGTGATTTACTTGTAATTTCTACTTATCTTAGTTAGAAGCATTGTGTAGGAAACCTTTTGTAAAATCATAAACTTTGTGTTTGTGTCTTGGCTAGAGTTAGTCGAGTTGTAAGCTTTGTAATAGAGTTATTACAAAGGGGCTTGTAGTAGAGTTATTACAAGTTAGTGAGGGATTAAGAGTTTAATTCCTAGGTTACAATAGTTTGTAATATAAAGTTGCTCAATAGTGAAGTCGAAATCGTACAAGTGTAGGTCGTGGTTTTTAATCCTTTGAGCTGAGAGTTTTCCACATAAAACTCTATTGTGTTATTTACTTATTGTTGTGTGTGTGAGTTCTGTGGGAACTAATAGAGAACCTATTTCTCTACATAGTTTGGTGGACCCTCAGATTTTTTTCAAATTTTCATGTGAATTTTACACTTTTATCAACAATTTTCTTTTTATTGTTGCCGCCTATCATTACCATACAACCATCTAAATAAACACCTCCACAACCTATTACCACTACAAAGCCACCTTTATTACTAGCGGCTATCTCACAACCGCCACTACAAATTGCTAATCACCTCCACTGCTAGCCATTATTACCAACCACTTTTATTATCGGTTATTAGCCACCATCGCCCCCCTCAATCATTATCTTACATTATCGCATTATCAAAGCTACTGAGTTCGACGAAATTTGCTTATGGCATTCTAACTCTGTCCCTTTGACCCCTACCATCACCGTACAACCACTACTTGCCACAACTGTACAACCACCATCACTTGAGCTTTCCACCGTTAATAGCTTTTAGAGTATGGTTCAACAAGAAAATAATTTACCCAACACTATATAAATTTAATACTTACTTTTTTACCTTTTCCTGAATATGATATTTATCATTACTTCATTTAAATTTTTATAGTTCTTAGTTTAGATAATGATAAATTGTACTTATTTAGATGTTGAAAATAAGCAAATAGTCTTAGTTTTCTTGTGTTTAGATTTTAACACAATATCTTAGTAATTAAATATGTAATAGATTCAAACGTTTTAATCTTAATAAAAACCTGTTTGGCCATATAATCATTTAGAACTACTATCGACTGCCAGCCTATCTATCGGGCTACTCCTAACTTCGGATGGATTTTATGGGCTCTTAGATTAAGAATAAAGATAAATTAGAGGAAGAAACAAAGAGTGAGAAGAAGTCGTGAAGCTAATAAATTCTTAACTTCTTATCCGAGTTCTCATATATAGCAAATGAGTTAAGAAGAAGATCATATTAATTAGAGAAATAATGCGCTAATAAAGTATGATATTAATTAATTATTACATGAACAAAGTTCGGAACCAGAGTGTATTCCAAGGATCCAAAAGGGTATTTTGTCCCTTACAAATTACAATTCTTCCACTTGCACTAAGAATGGGTTACACAACTGGACTTTTGAAAGTGGTCCAAACACCCCGATACAAAGATTAAAACGTTAGCAGTATAATATTTGACTCTAGTTGTTTGGAAAACAGTACGAATTGTCATATATACTGTATAAATGAAGGTGGGGTCATGCAAAATTACCTTCATCGACATCTTCCTAGGCCTCCTGAATTTAAATTAGTTGACTTTGTTCTAAGTATGAAGAAAAATAATACACTTGTGAGTCATACAATTAAATTGGACCACATGTATAGGCCTCTTGTAATCTATATGAAACATATGTGTTTTAGACGCTTTAATAAAATTCTACCTACCAAATCTCCTTAATTACGCCAACTCGCTCCCAGAGTAAAATCATACCCTATGTGGTCTTTTAATTTTTTAATTATAGTTTCAATTAAGCAGGCATTTAAGAAAGAGATAAAAGTTTAGTATAATGATCAAATATTCTTGTGATTGAGGTTATTAAATATATAACCAATTTCTTTAAAAACAAATAGTAACACGAACCGAATTCAATGACATATAAGAGGTGATATATCATGTTGGAGTTAAAATGGAACTAGTACTAATCATGATTCATGACTAACCTTGAGCATGGAATAACTGGAGGTTGGGGCACCACTAATTTGATGCAGAGGATAGGTGCCCGACATTTAAGGCTTTATTAACCCTACTCACTCTAGTAATTAAATAAACGAAGAATTGGGAAACGAGAAAACCAAAAAAGAAAGAAAATAAATGAAGATATGGGAACCAAGAAAGAACCAAAAGAAAAACGATTGTCTCTTACTCTCCTCTCATAACTATGAAAACAACAAGTGAATGAGTGAAAGCTAATCGCCCCATGCAAACGTCCCTTTCTCACTCCTTTCCCCCACCTCTGCCGCCTCTGCTTCTCCTCAATCCCTACTCCCCACCCCCACCCCCACCCCCTCGCTACCTCACACCAAAACAAGCACAGCCATTGGGAATGCCAACCATACATTTTTTTTTCTTTCTCTCCGATCCATTTCAAGGATTCACTCGCGCAAAGTCCATAAGACGCTTTTTATCAGGATTTTCTAGTTTTAGGGTTAGAATTCAGATTTGATTAAACGAGAAGCGATCTTATATTTTGTTTGAATCTCATTTACTCTTCCCCGTTTGAATCCTGAATGTACTTGTAGTCATCTATTTACTGTGACAGCTTTAAATGTCAGTGATTTGATAAGTAACATATTTTTTATACAAAGTATTTTAAACAATTTAAACAAAGTTAGTTCATACATATATTTTTTATATCAATTGTTTTTTTTTTGTTATCAACTGATTTAGTTTAGGAAAAAAGGAAATGAAATAATAACATCTAAACGGAAAATAATAACAAAATAGAGTAGCAAGGGAAAATAATGTGAATTTTTTTTTAGGAAATCCAGAAATAGGAGAATTTGTTGATCCACCAAGTTCTCTACTGTGTTATATTAGGTCGGTTTCTGTCTTTATCCCTCTATTTCTCTCACACACATGGACTTCTCACTCTTCAACTTGCCTTGATAACTCCTAAAAGAAAAATAAAAGAATTAGGAGCCCTATCCAAGCTGTTATATAAAACTCACTCCCTTTGATCAGTCAATCATCAATCAATCAAATCAAAAGGGAGAAAATCAGAATCTTATCATCTCATCTCAAAAACATCATGTCCTCTTCATCTGCTGCTTTTGCTCCGGACCACCACCTCCACCACCATCACCTCTCTCCTCCCTCAGGGGAACAACTCTGTTATGTCCAATGCAACTTTTGTGACACTGTTCTCGCGGTATTATACTACTACTACTTTTACCCTATATTATAACACCTTCTACACAATAATATTCTTAGTTTCCTCTCTCTTTGTCTTGTGACCTCTTCCCCCTCTTCACTTTTAGGAGTGATATATGATCATGTTCTTGAAATTATTCATACTTTTCCCTTACTTTCCTTTAATTTATACTTGATATATTCCGTAGGTTTACTTATGTACCTTTTTTGGAACCCTTTACATAAATTTTCTTTAAAATGAACTTTCTTGAATTTTATTCCATCTGGTGGCATTTTTCATCTCTTCCCATGGTTTTTCTGCTCCAGTTTGTTCAAGGATGTGTTCAGTCTATTCATCACAAACTCAATAATGACTTGTTCCTCATCTTTATTCTCTTGCAAATCCTCCCCTTTTTTCTTCATAATATAATGATACTAATAATATAAATGCGTTATAATAAATAACGGGACATTTCTAATGCAATTTTCCCGAACAAGTGTGAAATGGAGTGTATAATTTCATTACAAAAGGGGAAATGGAGTGTATAATTTATTTTGTTTCTTGTTGGTCACAATTTGAACTTTTAACTGAAAGAGTTAGACAGTTCAACGGCCTAGACCCTTTTCATAAATCAGCTAAAATTGCTATTGCGTTACTCTATTTGCTAAAATACTCGTGTTATTTTTTGTATACAGGTGAGTGTTCCTTGCTCCAGTTTGTTCAAGACTGTGACAGTAAGGTGTGGTCATTGCACCAACCTTCTGTCTGTCAACGTCAACATGCGTGGCCTGCTTCTTCCCTCTGCTAATCAGCTTCATCTCCCCCATTCTTTCTTTTCTCCTCAGAATCTTCTGGTATATATATACACATCTTTATGCTTGGAATCTAGGGTTTCCAAGTCCATGTGTCATGTTTATTAGCTATTTATAACATCAATCCTTCTCCATACATTTTATTTTCACTATTTGTACCTCTCATCCTTACGGAGAAGTCATGATCTAATCTTTTCTGTTTCGTTCTAATTTTATCTGATGGTCCTTAAGAGATGAAAGTGCAAGTTTAATAATTCTTTACATTTTTCTCCTTTACACTTGTCCTTATTTCTTAAAAATTCAGGATGAGATTCGGAATTCTCCACCAAGTTTGTTGATCAATCAGCCAAACCCGAATGAGTCACTCATGCCAGTTCGAGGAGTTGATGAACTTCCAAGGCCACCTGTTGCAAACAGACGTAAGATAAATTCTACTTACACTTATAAATTTCTCCTTAAAAGTTTAACAAATGACAAAAAAACTTCTTTTACTAGCAACACACTTTCTAAACAGACCCAAAATTATTTAATTTCATCATATGGAGTGCCGTACCCTTAAACAAACAATGAAGCTCTAGACTTTTCAGTGAATAGGAGTTTCTTAGCAAATAAAGAAAGAATGTGCATTTTACGAGCATATGTTTACTCTTCAACAGTGTCTAATAAGTTAAACTTTTCTTTTTCCATACTGAAATAGTATTATTTTTGGGGAAGGATCTTCTACCATTTCTCTTGTCTGCCTTCCTTCTTCAACACTTTCCATATATAAGGTACTTCCCGAAAAGCCACGTTTAGAAATTGCAGCTAAAACGTATTTGCATTGTTCATCTACAGTTTCTGCCTGTGTGTACAATATATGTGTTAACTGTGATGATATTGTTTTATCTTCACTTGAAATATCAGTTCACACCCTAAATTCTGTGTAGAATGGTCATTCATATTAAAATTATAACCCCACCACTATGGCGGCCTCTTTTATTGAAAAGAAATATTCATTTGGATTTCTTTCTTGAGGGGTTTGTGCTTGGGACCAAGAGCAGAAGTACATGTTTTAAAGGGGTTCAATTGAATCTCTCATTCGGAAAGTTATTTCGTGCATATAGATTGTAGGTTCAGTTGTTGAATCCCCACAAAAACTTCTATTCCCTCTCTTTCAAAATGATTGGCACTATTTCTTTCTTAGTCCGTTTCAAAAGATTGGCCCCTTTAGGGAGGGAAATTTAATTTCTAGTAGTAATTAAACTAGTAAATGGTGTTTAGAAATTAATTAAGGTTGTAAGTACAAATCCTAGTTGTAGCACTCTTAACATATTTATTTCAGTCAACAGCTGCTTTATGTGTATTAGGCACTTTTATATAGTTTTTGTTGATGCCTTTTTCTCTCTCTCTCTGTACAAGAAAAAGAGAAAATGTCCCCCGGAAAGTTAGATGGTTTTTCAAAAGCACAGAATCTAGATGAATAGATAGAAAGAAAGATCATTAGATAATGATCATGAAATGATATGATGTGAGAGAGGAGAGGAGAGGGACAGAGAAAAAGGTATATAGTAGTAGTAGCTAAAGTATTCTTGATCTCTTTGGTCCCGCGTGAGAGTACTGGTAAATGAATGCATCAGAAATACTACAGAAAGTCAGCCAAGTGTTTTTAATGCCTGTTTTATTTGTCTACATGTCGTCTGTACTCAGCTCCGGAGAAACGACAGCGTGTGCCATCTGCTTACAATCGATTCATCAAGTATGTATATTTTTCTTTAATTGATACAATATTTGTTTCTCTTTTTAATAAATTTGGTTGAAACTTAAGGAGAGAGTTATTGAAGTTCTATTAAAAAATAATTTTTGGAAGTTGAATTTTATTTGGACATGCATTTTATTTGAAAATATTGAAATTTTATAAATGAAATAAAAAAATTATCACCCAAAAACTGACATATACCAGTTTTTTAAACTAGATAAGTTTTCTTCATATTAATTAAAAATGATTTAAGCGCATATGGATTGCCATTGACAAAAACAATGAAAAAATTTAATGACTGCGATATATGCAGGGACGAGATCCAACGTATCAAAGCTGGAAATCCTGATATAAGTCACAGGGAGGCCTTCAGTGCTGCTGCAAAGAATGTAAGATACAAAAATATTTAATCCCTTTGTTTCAATTTTTGTGAACCTATTTTATTTTTGGTTCCTTCTAAAAAGAATGACCCTTTTTTAAATTTATTAATAATTTAGCTTAAACTTACTATTTTACCCTTAATTAAAATCTTTTATAACCAAACAAATAATCTGTGCCTCTTTTTAACTATTTAGGACCATAAATTTCAAAAATCTTTATTTTTTGTTAAACTTCGTACCCAGTCAAATAGCTTCATATAAACTAAAACGGAAGGAGTACTTATTAATATAAATTAATATTTATTATAATAGAATTAACAAAAGAATAGAAAGATTCTTATAGGCATTAGAGCTAGTTTCTATTCCTTTTAACTAGGGTTTTGTTTGACTAGGGCTTGGTGCATATGTTGCTTTTTACAAACATGTTATTGAATTTCGCGTTGGTTTGTTTTCTTCGTTCTGCAGTGGGCCCACTTTCCACACATTCATTTCGGACTTATGCCTGATCAACCCGTGAAGAAACCCAATGCATGTCAACAGGTACCTTTCCAACTCACTTTTAAAACCCTAGCTTTTCACCCAATATGTTTTTCATTTAAATTAGTGAGCTAATTAATTAAACCACAGTTTTATCATTTTTATATAAACATAGAACTTTACTTTGAAATGCCTAACATTCTTTATTTTGAGGACCTTTAGCACAAATTTGTAACTTCTAAAAGAACTTAATATAAACTATCAATTCATTTTAAAAATAGAGTAACTAGATGCAACACGTGCATAACAAGTGGACTTAGTAATTCACCAACAAGGTTTGTGGTGGAGTAGTAAGTACTCTTTCATCCTTAACCACAGGTCTCGGGTTCGAGTCCCTGGTTATAGAGTCGCCTTTGTTAGGGAGCGTTTTACCTCCAATATGGGACTTCTCGATGTGAATTCGGATTTAGTCGTGCCCAATATGGGTACCGGACACCGGGTGGAATAAAAAAAAAGGAGTTAGTAATTCAAAAAAATAAAGCATGTAATCCGCTATCACATGGTAAAATATAATGACAATATAAAAATTCTTTACATTCTCATCAAAATATATGAATTAAATCCTCAAGTAGTTAACTAAGGTTACATGCTTTTCCATTATAAAAATATTTATTCTAGTCTTTTGGGAAATGTGTAGGAAGGGGAGGATGTTCTGATGAAGGAAGGGTTTCTTGCTCCAGCAAACGTGGGTGTATCTCCTTACTAATTAAGGAAATAAAGTCACCGGCCAATGTTCTCCTACCTAATCTGTTGGAACTGTCTATTTATGTAATGTGCGTTAGTTTATCTATAGTTTAGGGCGGCCTGTTAATTTCTGTTTTCTTTGAAAAACACGTACTCTCTAGGGTTTCCTGCTCGCTCTCATGATGTTGTCTTTGAACAAGACATTTCTAACTGTTTCAGGTTGCTTAGTTTCTAGTGAGGAAACGATTCTGAGAACTGTGTTTGTTTGTTAATGCTAATAACTAAGCTCTCTGAACAAACCCCCCCCCAATATCTGCAAATAGAACTGCTACTGTTCATATATGTTAAGACTTAAGAGTATCGTATTATGAATTTTATCGTTGAGTACGTAGTTTTCTTTACCGTCTTGGGCCTTTCATTTTTGTCTTTAGAATCGTTTTTGGCGAGGGATAACATAGTTCCATTGCCTTTTTGAGAAGAAGTGTTAAAAAGCAAATTTATATAAGTGAAGATCCATTGACGTACAACCCAATGACCAACATTATAATCCCATTTTTCCAAACTTTCTGGTAGGAGTATATATATATACCAGAATACATGCAACTTGAAAGATAGAAATTAATTAAAACCATGCTAAAATACTGCACTAATCTTTGCATAGGCTTAACAAAAGGGGAATGTTTCTTCTCCTTATTATGTACATTTCATGACCTTGTTAACGTTCTTAATTACTTCTGACAATTCCCCTAGAAAACTTGGTATTTAGACCATTGTATTTTGATTATGCAATATAGTATTGGTACCCCAAAGAAATATTAATCAGAATATATCCTAATCTTTGGGCCAATAATACGTCTAGCCACATAGAAAAGGACAGTGATATGAAATTTTTACGGGGCTTTTGCATCTATACTCGATTTTGAGGTCACAATTGAACCTATACCCATTTTGCAAATATGTTTGCAAGCGTACCCATTTTAGGATCAACTTCAGACTTACCGTCTGAAGTTAATAAAAAATGCCTGAAGTGAAAAAATTGCACTTCAAATGCACTTAAGGCCAAATAGGCCTAAAGTGCAACCAATGATTTCGTCCACTTAAAGCTAATAAGTCTGAAGTGAAAAATTGCACTTCAGATACACTTAAGGCTACTAAGTCTGAAGTCAAAAATTGCACTTCAGATGCACTTAAAGCCAAAAAGTCTGAAGTGCAACAAATGTTTTCATTTACTTAAGGCCAATAAGTCTGAAGTGAAAATTGCCCATAAACAGAAATTTATTCTTCGAATTATAACAATCCAACATATGATTTAATACCTAAATCTACTCCAAATGAGCTCAAATTTGAAACATACCCTCCAAATATCATCAGGAATAAACCTCAATCGTCAATTTGTCAAAACAACAATAAATCTAATGAATCCATTTTGCAATTAAGAAAAATAAGAAGAAGAAACCCTAAGCAATAGTAAAAATAAAGCGTAATAACAGCTCACCTTTATAAAACATCATAAATTATATACAGTAAAATATTTCCACAACCACCATATAAAATTATTATTATCCGAAGAAGAAAACGAAGGAGGAGGAGGAGGAGAAAGGGGCCTGAAATTGTTTGAAAAATAAGTACAAATTAAAACTTTTTAAAAAGTAGGTATAGATTAAATTGGGTGACCAAATAAAACACCCGTGCAATTTTTACAACTTTTATTCTACTCGTGAAAATTTTGGCAAAGAAGGTTGCTTCTCTTCCCAATATGTCGCCACGACCTACTCGTTGATGTTCCAACGACCTAAACACCCTCCCCTTTGCCAATATTATATTAAAATACTAGTAACATATAACTTCTAAACCGGATACATACTAAAGTTGAGGGCAACTGAAAACATGCCTTAGTCCAAATTTGGACTAGAAGACAGAAAAAATGTAATTTAAACAAATTTATGCCCATTTTTATCTGCTAATTTGTTTTAACTCGTCTTGGTATGATTTTAATGATGTCACGTTGCTCCTAACATTTTACCCTTTAAAAAATAGAAGCGAATAATATATGTAGATAAATATATCAATTCACTTTGAAATAGAAAAGATAACCAAAGTAATAGCTTAGATAAAACTTGGATTGCGCCTATATTCGATTCTAGCCTAATAGACGATCAAAGAATCTGATATCAGCTTTGATAGCAAAGCAAAAATTCTACAATATAATTTATTAAGGTACTTAGGTGATGAAAGGTAATAATATAATTGTCCCTCTTCAGCTACATTTCTGGCAATGTGTAATTATAACTCCCACTCTGTGCATTGATACACAATATCTGAGATATAAATATAGTTTTGTGATTAATATTTCTAAATGAGGTAATATTTTAGTTTCAAGCTAAGAATTGGCATTTGCAGTATGTATTCCTTACGTTGGCAACAACTCCATTATAGATTAATATGAATATTTCCCTTCCTAACATAATAAAGTCATTTATTCTTCAAAAATATCAAAACCATGTCGTAGATCCTTTAAATGGGAATAGAGAGTGAACGTCCGTGCCGGCCTTAGGGTAAGGCAAGTAAAGCAAAAGCTTTAGGTCCAAAATTTTGGGGCCTCATATTTTGCTAGTTGTATATACGATTTTTTTTTAAAAAAAAATTAAAATTGATAAAATCTTACTTAAGATCAAAACTCAAAAATTCAAATTATCTGTATGGTTGGGCTCGTAACTTGGGTATTGATTGTATAGTGTATACTCGTTATGTACACAAAATTGTCAGTTATTCTATTTTCATCATAGAATGATTATTCGGTCTTTTTTCTTCTTTGTAATTTGTATCCTGATTCAATCAAAATTTCTCGAGTTCTTCGAATTTGTAACTTCACCGAAATCGGAATAGTTCCTATACTACTACATTAGTATGAAATCGAATCGCCTTGAAATATTTCTTATTTCTTATCGATTCCTGTCAAAAAGGAACAATTGGAATAGAGGATTCATATCTTTTGTTTTTTTCTTAAAAAAAAAATAAGTTTTTATGTTATTTCGTACTATACAATTATTTTCTTTGTGGGATCTTTTTCCCATGGGAGGTAATGAGAAGAATTGTAGAATGGATTGCTACCTATGCCTAGATCACGGATAAATGGAAATTTTATTGATAAGACCTTCGGATTTTGTGAATTTTATCGGGTTCCGAAGTGCGGGCCCGAGTTGAACTTTTTGGCCTATTTTGGGCTTCTGATTAAATATTCGACATTTATCGATTGGATTTTGTTTCGTTTGGCACTGGAAAATGCTTTTTAAATATAAAGCTCCAACCAAAGTAGCATGCTTTGGATGCAGTCGCAGAGGCAAGAATTTCACTAACGGGTGTCAAATTATAAAGAAGTAAACACACGAAAAAGCTAAGGGGGTTCAACATAAAGTATACAACATGGTTTATCTGGTCTACAATCCTCAAAATTTCTGTGGTTCATTGGGTGATGCCATAGAGCTTTAAAGATTTACTGCACTGCCGACAAAGAAAAAACATAGAAAGAAGAATGAAGAGGATTTGTAAATTAATCCCCGTATTGTAATGACCCGGCCAGTCATTTTGAGAATTTACACTTCGCTCGGTAGTTTGCGGGCATGAGTAGCACCGCATGATGTATTATGACTTATGTGAATCGTTGGTTTTGATTTTCAGGTTATTCAGAATCGATTTGAAAGAATGAATTTCATTGTTGAAGCTTTAAGTTGGAAGAGTTGACCAAGTTTGACTTTTAGTGAATTTGACCATGGAACGGTGTTTTGATGGTTCCCATAGGTCAGGATAGTTATTTTGGACTCGGGTGTGTTCCCATATTTGCATTTGATTGTTTCTAGAAGGTTTCAACACAAATTGGCGAAAAATTAGAAGTTTGAAGGTTTGGAAAGTTCATACGTTTGACCGGAGGTTGAATTCTTGATACTGGATTCGGATTGTGATTTCGGGAATTGAACTAGATTCGTATAGTCATTTGGAACTTGTGCGCAAAATTTGGGTTCATTCAGGGTTGATTTGTTATGTTTGGGCAAGAGTGTTTTTTTTTTAAATAAAGCTCCCCAGACAGAGATCTGGGTGTTGTATTGCAAAAAAAATATCAGTGAGGGGGGCTAGGCCTTGCCTCAGAAACATAATACAACATGGTGATTTCTATCACCCAAAAGGACAGTAGAGAATACACATGTCTCTCTACCGTCATAACTATATTTACATCAAAATCAACTAACAAAAAAATTGTTCTTCTCATATTTTGTTCTAATACTAGGCATTTTCTATTTATCCATGATGAAGGGGCCTTTAGCTTCTTTTGGTAGTTGTCGAAGGATTGGCATATCAATCTCGTACTGGAAATGGAGGCAATTTTAGCTAAAGCATCGGCTACTTGGTTGCCTTCTCTATAATAGTGTTGGACCGTTGCATTTGCATCTTGTACCACTTTTGTAATTCTATCCACCACCATCTTTAGTTTCATGCTCTTGTTTCCCTCTTGGTTGATCATGTTCACTGTGATAGTTGAATCAAGTTCGAGAACAAAATTAGTGAAACCTAACTGGTTGCATCATTTTCCTCCGAACTCTGCAGCTAAAGCTTCGGCCATGTTATGGCTATCACAATTAACCGACATTGCAAAAGCCATGGTACAATTACTATCCCCATCTCTGATTATTCCTCCAATGCCAGCTTTCCCACTTTCCTTTATGTAGCTACCATCTGTGTAAACTTTGACATTCCCATATAGCGGAGGATGCCATTGAATTTTCCTCCATGTTTGGACATGCTTCAGCATTTCAATTATGCAGCATAGGGTAGGCCAGTGTTGTTGGACCTCTCCATTTGGCATCAATTTGGATATTATGGAGTTGATGTTCCATATAATTTGTCGTTTCATGACATTGAGTTGGAATTTCTTTTGCGTGCTATATCTACATGAGCTTCTTTGTTTCCAAATTTCCTAGCATATAAAATTTGGTGCAACTTGTAGAATTAGGCCATGGATTTTATTCTTTATTTTTGCATCCCACCAATTCTTAAAAACCGCCGAAACAGGGGCTTTTGGATGAATAATTCCCAGCGGGCTGCCTATTTCCTTCCATATGTGCATCGCAGCTTCACTTTCCAAAAAATCATGCTGCATAGATTCCACCTATGGGATACTACAACAAGAACATCTCGAAGCTATGTTAGTACCAAACCTACTAATCATGTCATCAAAAAGAGATTTCCTTTTCATAATTCTCCAAGTTAGGAAATACATTTTAGAAGGAACTGAGTAATGCCAAACTTTTTTTTAAAAAAAGTTTTTCTATTTTTTTGATCTAATTAGATGCCAAGCAGATTTGTTTGAAAATTTTTCATCATCCGATAAGGTCCAAATAAGGAAGTCATCTTTCGTATCCTTACTTATATCAATTTTACAAATGAGATTAGTGATATGAGAAGGAAGAACCTAGTTTAACCTGTTGATGTCCCATTGCCCATTTAGGTGGAATTCCTTAACTTGGGTTTTGGCCGATTTTCTGATACCTTGAGCCTGGTGAGCTAGCGGTCCTTCACCAGTCCAATTATCCTACCAGAAGCTGGATGAACCATTTTGAATGTTCCATTTAATGTGTATTTACACTTTGCTCTTGGTCTTCAAAAGGTTTTTCCAACTGTGAGAATCTGCCGAGGTAAGGATTTTACTCACTAGGTGAGATATTTTACAATATTTGGCTCTGAGAAAGGTGGCCCATAGAGAATTCTGCGTTCTAAACCTCCACCATCTTTTAATACTAAAAGTTTCGATCACATCTTGCATCTACCTTATTCCAATGCCACCTTCATCTTTGGGAAGATACATATTGTGCCAAGAACTCCAGTGATATTTGTTTATCCTATTGGTAGATCCCCAGAAGAAGTTGGCAAAGTGTTTTTCCATGAGAGTAACTGTACCTTTGGGGGGGTTCATAGCAGACAGAGTGTAAGTGGGAAGTGATTACAGGACATGCTTGATCAGAGTGATTTTCCCCCCCTGGAGACAAAATCTTACCTTGCCATCCATTGAGCCTTTTAACAATCTTAGCGAACATTCCTTCAAAAATGGCAGTGTTTTTTCTTCCATGATAGATAGTGAACCACAAGTAATTGAAAGGAAACTTTTTATCCATGAACCCTGATTCTTGCCTAATTCTATTGATCCTGGAAGCAAAGGTATTAGGAGAAATAATGAATTAACTCTTGTAATTATTGACTTTTTGCCCTGAAGCCTTTTCATACCTCCAGATTTGTTTCTTGATAACTTTAATGGATTTCTTGTTTCCCCCGCAGAATATGACAATGTCATCAGCATATGCAAGGTGATTGATCTTTGGACATCTATTGTTCATGCTGAAAGGCGTGAAATTTTCACAATCGTAGAGGTTATTCAAGGATCTGGTCAGCACTTCAGCACTAATGATAAACAAAGAAGGAGAGAGAGGATATCCCTGTTTCAGACCATGAGAGGAAGTAAAGAAACCTTTCCTATTACGATTAATAATAATAGAGTACCAGACTTCATTGACCAACCCTCAAATGATGTCAATCCATTCCTCAGAGAAACCATATTTCCTCAAAACCGACATGATAAAGCTCCAAGACATTCTGTCATATCCTTTCTCCATATCTAATTTGATAATAACATTACCTCCACAGTTTTCATGTTTGATGTTCTGGGTAATCTCTTGTGCAAGCAATATGTTTTCAGTAATGGATCTTCCTTTGACGAAACCACTTTGGTATTTGAGATGAGTTTGTGAAGCATATGATTTAGCCTTCTAGAAAGGATTTTGGATATGATCTTTGCAGTGAAGTTGCTTAGGCTAATAGGTCTAAGCTCTGAAAAATTGCTGGGTGACTCTACTTTAGGAAGTAGAACAAGACATGTGTGAGAAAAATTTGGTCAGTCTCTTTCCATTGAAAATTTCTTGAACAAAGTCAGTGATATCATCTTTGATTATGTCCCAGCATTTCTGAAAAAAGGTGTCATTAAATCCATCAGGACCTGCTGCACTATTAGCGCCCATATCAAAGACGACATCTCTGATTTCCTCAGTATTTGGAATGACAGTAAGGATTGTATTATCTTCATCAGTGATTATATTTGGAATGCATTCAAGGATTTCAGTATCATTGAATTGATTCTTGATGTTGAATCGTTTGTGGAAGTGTCTAATGGTAGCTTTTGCAATGTTATCATCACCTTCCACCCATATGTCTCTATGATCCTTGATCTTGTGAAGCTGTAGTCTTCTTCTTTTTTCCTTGATTAGACTATGAAAATACTTGGTGTTAGATTCACCTTCTTCAAACCACTTGATGTTTGCTTTCTGTTTTAAAATAGAATCTTGCATAGTCATCCATCTAATGTATTCAGCTTGCCCTTTATTCAGATCTTCTCTGGATAAATCAGTATTGTTTTGCAGATCAAGTTCCTCAAGGACATTCATTCTGGCTTCCCATTGTTGAACATGGTCATAAACATTACCAATCTCCTCTTTAGACCATTGATTAAGTCTTTTGCTGAGATTTTTTAGTTTCTGTTGAAGTTTCCACAAGGCGTTCCCACTTATGTCAGAGGCCCGCACTTCTTCCACCAGGTTCATGAAGGATGGTTGTTCCACCCAAAAGTCAAGGAATTTGAAATATTTAATACCATTATTGTTCTTTTTATAGCACTCGAGAAGTAAAGGTCTATAGTCAGAACCAGTTCATGGAAGATGTTGACGACATTATTTTGAATAAGTTGGCACCATGAGTCATTAACAAAGATTATATCAAGCCTCTTCCAAATTCTTCTTCTAGCCTCCCAGTTATTGCACCAAGTGAACTTAGGCCCAACATAGCCCAAATCTTTGACTTCACAATTGTTCATGCACGAACTGAACTCAAAACTGTTATACATTCTGTGAGGTCGAGCTCCCTGTTTCTCATTTGGGTCAAGAATAACATTGAGGTCTCCTCCAATGCACCATGGTCCATCAATCATCATATGTGTGTCTTCTAAGCTACACGAGAGATATTTTCTTTCATTAGCCTTACATTTTGCATAAACTGCCATGATGTACATACTCGTAGCATCCACCCCATTTTGCATTTTGATAGTGATTTGTTGATCATCCACAGTAACCACACTTGATTGAAAGTTTCCAGACCACATGAGCCAAATTTTCCCATTGGTGTTGGATATACAATGCTTAAGCCTAAGAAACTTCATGTATTTATCAATCTTGTTCATACTGGAAAACGGTTTCATAAGAGCTATGAAATCTACTTTGTTGATGTTGACAAGATTTTTTAGCCTAGGCATGGCTTTTTTAGTGTTAACTCCTCTAGTATTCCAAAATATGGCTCTTATCATGGAAACAATGAGGGAAATTCAGTTTGATCTACCTCCCTTGGAGGTGCATTGGCATTATGTTTTTTCTTCTTTTTCTTCTTTTTGTTCTGATTTCTGCGTTTGATCACATGAGAGAAGCCCTCTCCATCATCTTTGTCTTGCTCTATCTGTATCTGGTGTTCAGGTATCATTACAGTCACTCTATTGGGGGATGTAATTTCAAAGTGTTGTTGGGTCTCCTTCCTCATTGGTCCAGTCTCACTATTAGACTGTTGCTTTCATGGGGTCATATCGACTTCAAGGCAGATTCTAGGTAGGTTTTTGATTTCTGATGGAATGCTAGTTGACTCATTGACATATCTTTGCCAATCAGGATCCTTGGTTGTTTTAACGATATCAACATTACTAGATTCAAGGACAGATTATTCATTAACATTAGGACATTCATTCTTAGTCACCTTATTGCTCCCTTCATCTCTGTTTTCACATCTGTTAAACTCCATCAACATGCTCATTTGATTGTTGCCATCTTGCTGGTTTTCCTCATTAGGAACAGTGACAGTTTTGCTTTTGGAATTGCTGGAATACTTGACATGTTTGAAAGTAACCTTAGACTTCTTTTTCAGAATTCTCTTATGTCTTCTAACCTTGTTCTTTTTGGTAGTTCTACTCTTGATACTTTGTGGTTTTTTCAGGGCTTCTTTTATATTCTCATCAAGGACTGGTTCTTCTTGTTGCTGGACTACTTGACATGTTTGACCTTCAGTGATGCTATCCTTATTGCCCATAATATGTTTGTTATGTTTCCTGCCTTGCCCCTGTTTCGTCTGAGACATCTGTATTTCATTTGAACTAACAGCTTCCCCTACTTCAACCTCTTTAGCAACAGATTTTTCCTCTTTGTTCCCAGCTTCTTCACTCCCTTCCTTGTCCATTTTTTCTTCTTGTTCTTTATTTTCCATTTCTCGCTTCTTTTCTAACACTCTACAATTCATCAGGTTATGACCAAGTTTCCTACAATGTTTACAATATTTAGAAACCCCTTCATATTCAAGTTTTTGTATAAAACCTTTTTGGGGGGCATTCTCAAAGACTTTCCCAACATAACAGGTTCAGGTTGTTGTTTTATCAAATCAATTTCAATTCAGACCTTAGCCATACTAGGACTAGTTTTTTAATGCGTTGCTAGGTCCATTTCCAATGATGTTCCGACGACACTGACCACTTGCTTAACATAATGCCATGTATGCATATGAAAGGGGAGACCAGGTAACAATATCCATATCGGTGCCACTAGAAGGTCTTTTTCTGGCTTGAAATCCGGTGACCACCTCTGAAGCCACATTTGATGTCCCTCTATTTCGATTACTTCAGCCATGATTCCATAATAGTCCGACACCTTGAATAATATCGTCGGCATCCCATTGTGAGTAGTGTGAGTTGCGATGACTGATTCCCTTGCATGTTGATTTGAGGGTTCTGAGAATTGTTTGGAGGATGAAATCTTGTCTGCATAAGAGGTTTCTTTGTCAGCTATTTCAGTAATCTGCTTTGTTGGTTGACGAGTGTTGTTTTGGCCACCCAGACGCATCGGTGGGGCGTCGTCCGGTGGATCCATGGAGGAGGAGCGTGGGTGTTACTCGCTGGGAGTTAGCCGTTAGATAGCCCTTTTTTAGAGAGAGAAGAGAGAGAATATTCTAAGTTATAAAGGACTTTTTCTTAGGGATGCAACACGAGGACTTCCCAGTGGGTCACCCATCCTAGTACTAATATTGAAGTTGAAAAGTTCAAAGTTCATCAAGTTTGAATTTAGATGTGATTCGTCATTTTGATGTTGTTATGTGTGTTTTGAGGCCTGTAGTAGGTCTGTGTTATGTTATGGGACTTGTTGGCATACTTGGTCGGGGTCTCGAGGGGCTCGGGCGTGTTACAGATTGATTTCGGATAATTTTTTCTTCATGTTTTCATTGCTGGTTGTTGCTGGTTCTGGTATGACCACGCATGCGGCTGTTTTGCGCAGGTGCGATGGTCTCAGAAGTGAAAAAGGAGTCGCAGGAGCGGTGGTGTTTCTAAGAGTAAAAGTCCGCAGAAGCGGAGGGTCATTCGCATCTGCGAAAGCGTAGATGCGGTGTGAAATGGCTTAGAAGCGAACGTCAGCGCAGGAGCACAATTTGGACTCGCACCTGCGTGTGCGCAGCAGTGGAGTTTCTATTGCAGGTGCAAAGTCAGACCTCCAGTGTTTCTCCGCAAAAGCATATTTTTGGTCGCAAAAGCGACGCTGCAGAAGCGGCTAATGTGCCGCAGGTGCAAAAATGCTGGGAAGAATGCTATAAATCGAGGATTTGGTTCTTTTATCATATTTTCAGATTTGGGACTCGGATTGAGGCGATTTTTGGAGTAATCTTCATCACAGGGATTGAAGTAAGTGTTCTACACTTGGTTTTCATTTTATTCCATGAAATTTCCAAGTACCTAAGCTTTTGAGTTGTGATCCATGTTAGAAACTATGTTTAGGCTACATGTTTATTCTGTTGAGACTCACCGAGGTCATTTCTGATGTTGAGTTGTCTTCTTTAATTGCATTACATACTCGGTCATACGCATTCATATTATCATATCTCAGTCTCTGTTACCATTTATTGATTCATCACATCATTATTTTTGGGCTGATTGTTCGTGTCGTTGAGAGCCCGAGAGACTGGAGAAATAGATGACTGAGTGAGGCTGAGGGTCTGATTAAGAGGATATTTATGGGATCGGGCTGCATGTCGCAGCATGTTTCATTGATTTTATGCCATGATTGGCTTGATATAGCGCTTGGGCTGAAAGAGCCTCTCTGGAGTCTGTCCACATCCCTAGTGAGCACAGATACCTACTGAGTGCGAGTGTCTAGTGCCGAGTGCTGAGTGATTGTGAGGACTGAGTGGCTGGGAGGACTGAGTGACTGGAAGGACCGAGTGAATGGGAGGACTGAGTGAATTGATACTCTGAGAGTATGCATATGGATTTATCACTGAGTTGTGTCGCATTTGATATGCACACTTGACATACAGGCATAGAGATGTATTTTCCTCATGTTGTGCGGTATCACGTCATTCATGACTTCTCACACATGTTGACATATGGGCATAGTGATATATGTTACATTGGCTATCTGGAAAGAAAAAATGGAACATCATATTTATTGTTGAAAGAATTTTTGGGAAAAAAATACTGTTTTCAAACTTACTCATATTTTTCGATGATTTCGGTAAAAGGTTTGGGTTTTCACTGAGATACTTGGAAGGAAGAACTATTTTTTTGGGAAACCATGAATAAGCTGAGCATTTCATCTCTCGATTACTTCCTTTATTACTTGCTTTACATTTGTTATGAACTGGTGTTGGCTATTGGTGTTGGACCCGACCTTTGTTCTAGTTCGTCACTACTTTCAACCTAAGGTTAGGTTTGTTACTTATTGAGTACATGGGGTCGGTTGTACTCATACCACACTTTTGCACCTTGCGTGCAGATGTTGGCTGCTGATGTTGTCTTGTTCGATGGGAGCTGGATTTGAAGATGTACCTGCATTCCGGTGGTAGCTGCCTCTTATTCATGGAAGCCTTAGATTATTAAAAATCTGTTTATGTATATTTTGAACAGATGATGTATTATTTCATACCGGCTTTGTAAATTCTAATCTTAGAAGCTCATGATTTGTACTACCAATCCTTGGGAAAATTCTTGTATTAAATAGTTCTATTATCATTTATTCTCTCAATAAGTCTTATTAAATTGGATAGTTGTTAATTGGCTTATCTGGATAGTTGGTTAGGTGTCATCACGATTAGTTGTATTTTGGGTCGTGACAATATAATAAGACTTGATTCTTTTACAAACGCATATGTTGCTTATAAAATAATCTTAACAATTTTTATATTAGTTGCATATACAGAAAGATTTTTTTAAAAAGTTAAAATTGATAAAATCTTACTTAAGATCAGCAATATCCCATGATAAATTAAATGAATTATCTATACATATTATAAATTGAAAATTTTATTACGAAAAGTTAATTATAAACAAAACTATTAATTAATAACTTTACATTTCAAAAAACTAGATAAATAAACTTCAAAGAAAACTATATACGAAGTTTTGTTAAAAAAATGAAGGCCTCTAATCAAGGTTTGGCTTTAGGCCACCAATCCCGTTGCGCCGCCCCTGGTGAACGTTTGGATATCTATCATTATGATTAGAATTCTGATAGTTTGATCGACCACTGAAAATTTTCTTGGATATTCCAACAAAGAAATAAACTAACCATAACTAAAGAAGTGTTATCAGTAAGGTAGGATTATCAAAAGACCGAATTATTCATTCAATGTAACGACAATTTTAGCTCTTTTATCAACTTTTTGACCATACCAATATACCATGATTTTCTTGCCCTCCCTTGCCGTAATGCATTATTGGAATACAAGCCCGCATTGTTGAGCTTGAATTTGCATAAGCAACTATATATCGAGTGTGTCCATGCTTGTTCAAATTACGTTTATTGGAATTCAGAGACAACGCAAAAATTTGAAACTTATCTATTTGGGGATTTTAGTCTTTTAAGTTACTAAATTCTAAATTAATAATGTTTACCCTTAAAATTGGATAACAATTAAACTTATAATGTGGTTTTAAGGATATGTGATTTCACCTAACACCAACTGATAAGTATGAAGATTAACAATAGTAATCAACAGTAAAATAAAGCAAACCAGTGTTTGAATGAAAATTATCCATCGAGTTAGAGTACCCTCGAACTGATTAGTGCAAGAACAGTTTAAAAATATAACAAGCTTATGAACAAAAATGTAAGCGAGAAAGAGAATTATATTGCTTTAATGTCTGTGAATGATATGGATTACAAATGATCAGAACCCCTCTTTATATAGTAGAGAAATTCAACTTATGGTACAACTCTAATTATAGATGAAAATCCCATGATTATCTGATTAACCGTTATTGATTTGATCCTTTCCGAGATTCCCACCATGATTTTCGACCAGTCACGGATATATCGCCTTTCTGTTATTATGCTATCTTCGGTCTTGCTCGATGTCTATCTCGTTTGGTCTCGATCTCGACAGGTACCTTGAATCCCAAACTTGGTATCTTACCCTCATACCTCGATCTAATCTATTACAGGGCCGATATTCGGTTCATCAGCCCGGTCTCAGTTGATCAGTAAAATCGAAAGGGCCCGATTTTAATCGTATACAGATAATCCCTTTGTTTTTTGGAGTGAAATGACAAGAAACGAATTGAGCTTTTGATATTTGCCTTGACCTGTCATGACGTCACCCTCGTGATGTACGCGGCGGAAGTGATCGAAACATCCGTCGGTAGAGTTCCCCAAGGTATTAATGTATGTCAGTTGGTGGCCGGCCACTAGTGGCTTTGAATCGTCACCATGAATCCAATAAATTGGCCTCTTTTTTCACTCTTTCAAACTTTACCTTTAACCTTCTTTAATCTCTAAAGCTTTTTCCATCTTCTAAGTTCCTCCCTTCTGCAAGATTTTCAAACGTTGTTGTTAACCTATTCTTAAACATTAAATTCTATCATCTCCTTTATTCCCCAAACTCAAACAAGAAATGGCAAAAACGTCCAAAACAATTCCCCAAAAGGAAAATGCTTCTTCATCGGAGCCGGTCGGTGACAAAACACTGGTGGATCTGCGCCCTGAGGAGTGTGTTCCCGGAGGGTGCGTCCTTACTTCTGATTTTAAGATCGAGAAAGCTTCCTTAGTCCCTGGTCGATGCGAGCCTATGTCAAGGTACATTGCTCGATAGCTGAGACCTTCCTCAAGCAGGTAAAGACAGACTACAACTGGGAAAGCAAAGAGGTCGTGATTCCAACCCCCAAAGAAGATATCACCGCCCACGTGGAAGGGTGGTTTCTGAGTGTTTACACTTACCCTTTCACGCTGGGACCCCTCGACCCTGTCATCGTCGATTTCTGCCGCAAGTACCAGATAACTCTGGGCCAAATCCATCCTTCCTTTTGGTTAATTGTCATTCTGCTCTGATTTTTCGCAAGAAAAGTCGATGGGATGTCTTTCACCCTCGACCGCCTCATCATATTGTACAAACCCCCTCTCTATCGAGGCGAGTTAATAAAACAACAACGTCGAGCCACCAAGGTGCTATTCTTGAGCATAGAGGACAAGGATCGAGGCCGGATGGGCCGGTTCGTTCAGTGAGGACTTCCGACCTAAATCCGACAGAGAAGATGTCATTTCTTGAAAAATGGAATATGAAGTATTATCTCACTCTTAGCTTCTATGTATTATTTCATTCCTTCGTTTTTCCTCATTAATTTCTTTCTCCATGATGTAGCGGTTTCTTGGATGCCCGATGCAGTTCCTGACCTCGAGAGTTGGGTTCAAAACCTGGCCTCAACCTGTACGTACGTCGAGCGCTTGTGGCGCGATTTAGCAAAGGGATGATGGGAGGCCAAGAATCATGGTAAGCCCTTTTTATGTATCAAATGATTTGATTAAAATATTCTTCTTATACTTATTCAATGTTCTCGTGTACAGGCCTGGGCAAAGATGCGGTCATGAAGCCCCCGTCTGGCAAGGAGAAGACTTCGGCTCCGATTTTGAAACCGCCGAAGGATAAGAATAGGAAAAGAACCTCGACCTCCGGGGTCCCAAAGCCTAAGAAGACCTCTTTTCTTAAGCTGAAGACAGATACTGCTACCCTGCCTGCGGACGTACTTCAGCGGCTAAGGGAGGAATAAGAAGAAGAAGAAGAAGAAGGAGAAGAAGAAGAAGAACAAGAACAAGAACAAGAAGAAGACAGCTCCGTACTGGTGGTCCGAGTGAAGAAGACCATCGAGGCCCCAAAGGTCGCTGAATTGGTGGTGGTTGATGATATCATGCCTCGAACTGAGGGGGTCTTGGAAACAGACTCGGGCAAAGTCCCCACCAAAGTCTATGAAGACCACCGAGGTAGAAGGAGCCCCCGTAGGGGAGGACCCCTTCTGAGGTTATTTTATCGGGGTCGAAGATGCTTCCGACCTTAGTGAAGCATCGAGTCTTTTTTATGAGGCTCAACAAATCCTGAATCGGGTAAGCCTCAACTCCCCTCGTTCACATCATACTTTTTTATTTCTTCTTTTTGTGTCTGGTCTCTTTTCTTCTTTCCATATAGGCCTTATCACTCCATCAGGAGGCGTTTTCCAAATCCCGAGCAGAGCTGAGCCGATGTGAGTACGACCTTCAAAGGTTCTCGGAGGAAAATAATGCCCTCAAACTTCTCTACGGGCTAAGAGAAGAGGAGATCAAGGACCTCCAAGCCGAGTTGTCTAAGGCTCACAAAGATCAGACCAACCTGATCGAGCAGGTAATGACAATCTTAAAAGCTCATGGGCTTGATTCAGGAGCGGTGGCTAACACTTCAATCTCATAGTTGTAGCAGAAGGTCGAGAGAATCGAGCAATTCCATGAGGAGGTCAACATGATAAAGGCGGAGACCTTGGGGTAGAAATAAAGTATGGACCGCTTTGCTGCAGAGAAAGAGGTTGCTCGAGACCAAATGTCATCGATCGAAAGTCCGTTTTGAGGCATGAAGGAGAAAAGCTCGGCTCAGGCAAAGAAAATAGAGGAGCTCGAGGCTCGGTTGGCTTCCAAACTTTCAAAGGCCAAATCTGAGGCCGAAAAGGTAAAGGCGGAGGCGGAGGCGATCGTGGCTGTATACCGGTCCGATGCTGAAGCTGCTCAAGTCCAAGTGAGAGAAGCTTCCGAGACCGCTCAAACTTGAGCACATTGGATTGTTGAGCTGCCAAGATCTTTTTGCTCTTTCACTTGTATTTATTCTATTTCCTTCCTCGTGAAAATTTTATTTCATTCATGGCTTCATGCCTTATGAATATTTTGATTCACTTATGCCTTGTGAAAGTTTTGATTCACTTATGCCTTTTGAAAATTTTGCTCGTAAGTTCGAAGCTTAGGCAACTTGATCGAAGTCGGACTAATGTAGTTTTTATAATTGAGTGAGTACTCACTCGAACTTGAAATAGGATGACCCTTAGGTCTTAGTTGAGTGAGGATGATTACTCGAACTCAGAAAATAAAACGGCCCTTAGGCTTTTGAATTGGGCCGATATGGCCTCAAAAAAATGGGTTTTTTCACTTTTCGGCTTAAAAAGTTAATCATATAAAAATTCACCGTGCCTTAGCACGAGATAAATCTGTACCCATTAGGTCTTTTGAGGGTTGGTGTTATCTAAACCCTTTGCTTTGTCATTCTTTAGCACAAAATTGTTTGAGGGTTCGAATACCACTTAGGTTTTTTTTAGGGTTGACGTTGTTGAAACCCTTTTGTCATTTTGCCGAGAGTAGCCTTTTTAACCAGTTTGTAAAAGTTTGAAGGCCAGTTTTATAACGGAATTCGTACGTCTCCGAACCGTGTTAATTTGGTCGTATCCTTTAGTTTGGGATTTGCCCTTTAGGCTCGTTTCCTAGTTACACTTTGAACTTGTTCGAAGTGTCAATCCCCGAGTGGGGTGATCGTGGCCTATAAAATCGAGGATTGCCTTTTTAAGGTCTTATGATCTCGAGGTTTAGTAATTCGATAATGTCAATTTTTTGGGCAGTTCCCGAATATAGGGTATGGTTTTTGAACTTCAGTTGTAATCGGCCCTTAAGCCAGTTTCCATAATAGATCATAAGTACCAAAATTGTAAAGTATACATTTTTCTAAGGCCTGGAACATCTGGTAAGGAAAAAAATACTTCTTTCAATAGATTATACATGCGTACATGTTTTGCCATTAGGGCTCGAATAATCTACATGGACACGGTTCATTCTACCGTTTGGCCTTTTACAAAATTTTCCTATCGATACCCTGTTGACACGGAGTATTTTCCTTGTAATCATCCGAGGGTGATGCCCCCTAGTATTCGAGGTTGATTGTAAAGAAGCCTCAGATACTACTGAATTTCTCTAAGTTAGCACGAACAATAGTTGCCTCATTAAAAACCTCGACGGAAAAACCCACTTGGGACAAAAACTGGTCTAAGGGAGAAAGAGTGCAATGCGTGCTTTCATACCTAAGGACTTCGTGTTTGGATAACCCTTCTATGTCTTCGATTGAACACCTGCAACTGGTTATTATAAAATATAAATGAAAATGGATAAAAGTCGTACCTTAGAAATAATATCATTTAAGGGGCGATACGTTCCAATTGTTTGGTAATTGTTCATCGTTCATCGTGCAAAGTTTGTAGGATCCCTTTCCGGCAATATCAAGGACCTGATACGGTCCCTCCCAGAACCAAGTCCTCGAGTGTTGAGAGTGACCTTTCTCAGAACTAAGTCCCCGATTTTAAAGTGTCGAAGATTGTCTCTTTAGTTGTAGTACCTTTTGATCTGCTTCTGTTCTGCCATTCGAACGAGGGCGTCTTCCCCTTTTTCATCTAGCAATTCGAGGCTTGTATTCATAGCCTCGTGATTTGACTCTTCCGTTGCATATCAAAACCTGACGCTAGGTTCCCCGACTTCGACCGGGATTAAATCTTCGGGGCCATATACTAAAGAGAACAGTGTTGCCCCCGTACTAGATTTTGACGTTGTTCGATACTCATAAAGGACCTCGGGAAATATTTCTCTCCATTTTCCCTTAGCGTCGTTTAATTTTTTCTTTAGATTTTGAATAATGGTCTTGTTTGTTGATTCTGCATGTTCGTTCCCACTAGGATGATATGGCGTTGACAAGATCCTTTTTGTTTTGTGGTCTTCGAGAAACTTCGTCACTTTGCTGCCGACGAATTGCTTTCCATTGTTGCATACGATCTCGGCAGGCATCCCGAATCGACATATATGTGGTCCCAGATGAAGTCTATGACTTCTTTTTCTCTGAATTTCTCAAAGTCCTGTGCTTCAACCCACTTAGAGAAATAGTCAGTCATAAACAAAATGAATTTATCTCTACCTGGGGCCGATGCTAGAGGGCCGACGATATCCTTTCTCAATTTCATAAACGGCCATGGGGATAAGACTGAATGGAGTTGCTCTCTGGGTTGGTGGATCATCGGCGCATATCTTTGGCATTTGTCGCACTGTTGAATGAATTCTTTAGTGTCCTTTTCCATATTGGCTCAATAGTACCCTACTCTGATGACTTTGTGAACCAATGATTTGGCACCGGAATGATTCCCGCAAGTGTCCTCATGAATTTCCCATAGGACATAATCGGTGTCTCCAGGACCCAAACATATTGCCAATGGTCCATCGAGCATTCTTCTATATAGTGTTCCATCTTCGGCCAATGTGAATCAGGTGACCTTCATATGTGGAGTCCTTGATTCCTTATGATCCGATGGAAGATTCCCGTTTTTTAGGTTCTCGATATATTTATTCCTCCAATCCCATGTTATACTTGTGGAGTTTATTTCGGCATGGCCTTCTTTGACTATTGACCATGATAGTTGTACGATAGTCCCCGAGCTAATTTCGTCGTCTTCGACCGATGACCCCAAATTTGCAAGGGCATCGGCCTCATTGTATTGTTCTCGAGGTACATGATGTAGGGTCCATTCTTTAAACCGACGGAGTGTCACCTGTAGATTTTCCAAGTACCTCTGCATTCGATCTTCTCAGACCTCGAAGGTTCTGTTGACTTGGTTTACCACAAGTAGGGAGTCGCATTTGGCCTCAATGACCTCTGCTCCCAAACTCTTAGCTAGCTCGAGACTTGCAATCATGGCCTCATACTCTGCCTCATTGTTAGTCAAGTTAGAAGTTTTGATAGATTATCTAATTGTATTGCCCATAGGCGGCTTCAAAATGATGCCTAGTTCGGACCCTTTCACATTCAAAGCGTCGTTTGTGAAGAGGGTCCACAACCATGATGATGTACCTATTTTCAATAATACTTAATTTTGACCTCGGGTACGAGGGCTGGCGTAAAGTCGGCCACGAAGTCTACTAAGATTTGAGACTTGATGATCGTTCGGTGTTGATACTCGATATCGTACCCACTGATTTCAACAGCTCTTTTGGCCAATCGGTCTGAGAGTTCGGGCTTATGCAAAATACTCTAAAGAGGATAAATGGTCACCACAAAAATTGGGTGACATTAAAAATATGGTTTTAATTTCCTAGAGGCGTTTATTAGGGCAAGCGCTAATTTTTCGACTGACATAGTAAACGGGAAATTGCGTCCCTTGCTCCCCTCGAACTAGGACCCCACTTACCGCGACTTCCAAGACTGCTAAGTACAAGTAGAGTTGCTCGTCCACTTTCAGAGTATGAAGCAGCGGTGGGCTCGAGAGGTATCATTTCAATTATTCTAATGCTTGTTGGCATTCTGGGGTCCATGCAAAATTGTTCTTCTTTTTGAGCATCGAGAAGAACCGATGACTCAAATCTGAATACCTTGAGATGAATCGGCCTCGGGAGGGTATGCGCCATGTTAATCTTTGTACGACCTTAACATTGTCCACGACTATGATGTCTTCGATTGCCTTGATTTTATCGAGGTTGATCTCGATCCCCCAATTTAATACCATAAAGCCGAGGAATTTGCCGGAGCCGACCCTGAACACACATTTCTCCGGGTTGAGCTTCATGTTGTACTTCCTTAGTATATCGAAGGTCTCCTACAAATATTTTAAATGGTCCTCTGCTCGCAGGGACTTAACTAGCATGTCGTCAATATAGACCTCGAACATTCGATTTACTAGGCGTTGGTAAATAGCACCTGCATTTTTTTGTCAAAACGACATTACATTATAACAATAGGTGCCGTACTTAGTGATGAACAAAGTCTTTTCATGATCCTCCGGGTTCATTTGTATTGATTTTACCCGGAGTAGGCATCAAGAAAACTAAGGATCTCGTGGTCGACCGTGGCATCAATCATGCGATCGATATTCGATAGAGGAAAATAGTCTTTAGGACATGCTTTATTTAAATCTATATAGTCTACGCAGATTCTACGTTTGTTCCCTTTTTTAGGGACTACGACTATGTTTGCTAACCATTCATGATAGTTTACTTCCCGAATGGATCCTATTTTGAGAAGTTTGGTTACCTCGTCCTTGATGAATGCATGTTTTACCTCGGACTATGGACTTCTCTTTTGTTTTACCGGGCGGAACTTCGGATCCAAGCTTAATCGATGTGTAGTGACCTCCGATGGGATCCTTGTCATATCTAAGTGGGACCAAGCAAAACAATCCATATTATCCATAAGAAATTTAATGAGTTTTTTCCTGAGCTCGGGGGTTAACCCCGTACCCAGATATACCTTTCGCATGGGCAGGTACTCGATCAGTATAACTTGCTCTAGCTCTTCGACAGCCGTTTTGGTAGCGTCGGAATCCTCGGGGATTACGAAGGATCGAGGGATCCAGTAGTCATCGTCCTCGTCCGTTTCCTGCTTCTCCGACTGAGTCGAGGCTGGTGCATGTGGTTGCTATGTAACCTCTTTTTTTCCATTTGAATCTGATCCTTTTACTGAAGAAAGTGCCGATATCAGTATTACTTTATCTACTGAGAACATTTCTTTGGAAGCATGTTGTTTCCCATACACCATTTTTACTCTTTCCGGTGTTGGGAAATTCAGCATTTGGTGAAGGGTTGAAGGGACTGCCCTCATGTTGTGAATCCAAGGTCTTTCGAGCAGGGCGTTGTATCTCATATCGCCCTTGATCACATGGAACTTGGTTTCTTGAATAGTCTCAGCTACACTTACTGGTAGGATGATTTCACCTTTAGTTGTTCCACTGGCCATGTTGAAACCATTGAGAATCCTAGCTGCGGGCACGATCTAGTCCTGGCAGCTATATTGTCGTTTTCCCCGTGAAATCCGATGTTGTTGTCACCATGTGTGGGTGTTGTTTGTGAGTTTGACATATTTTATCCTAAAAACAAAAAAACACTTACAAGAACAAGCGTAAAGTAGTGTGTGGTATCGGAATCAGTATTAAGAAATCACTATTATCCTTAGCCCCAAGGTGGGTGCCAAACTGTTTACCCTTAAAATTGGATAACAATTAAACTTATAATGTGGTCTTAAGGATACGTAATTTCACTTAACACCAACTGATAAATATGAAGATTAATAATAGTAATCAACAATAAAAAATAAAGCAAACTAGTGTTTGAATAGAACTCCGCGCTCGAGTTAGAGTACCCTCGAACTGATTAGTGCAAAGATAATGAACAAGAATGTAAGCGAGAAAAAGAATTATATTGCTTTGATATCTATGAATGATATGAATTACAAATGATCAGAATTTCTCTTTATATAGTAGAAGAATTCTACTTATGGTACAACTCTAATTATAGAAGGAAATCTCATGATTAGCTAATTAATCATTCTTGATTTGATCCGTTTCGAGATTCTCTCCATGATCTTCGACCAGTCATGGATATCTCGCCTTTCTATTATTATGCTATCTTTGGTCTTGCTCGATGTCTATCTCGTTTGGTCTCGATCACTACAGGTACCTCAAATCTTGAACTTGGTATATTACCCTCATACCTCGGTTTGATCTATTACAGGGCCGATCTTCAGTGCGTTACCCCGGTCTCGGTTAATCAGTAAAATCAGACAAGCCCGCTTTTAACCGTATACAAATAATTTATACATATTGACTAAATTTCTTACGATAAATAT
Source organism: Nicotiana paniculata (assembly GCA_005239505.1). Taxonomy (NCBI): domain Eukaryota; kingdom Viridiplantae; phylum Streptophyta; class Magnoliopsida; order Solanales; family Solanaceae; genus Nicotiana; species Nicotiana paniculata. The sequence continues at coordinate 33,005 of MDKI01155897.1, forward strand.
ATAGCTCCGACCAAAGTTAATTGGTTTAATTGAATCTGTAAGGTATACTCTAGCTCGGCCCCCATGTTAGATTCTTTAGATAATTTTCCAGGCCATCACTCCTATACCAGAACAATCCATATACTTGGGCCCTTGTCTTGGACCATCATTACCAAAGGGATTTTTACCTATACGTACTATATTAGAAACTTATTTACCCTCACTGTTTAGGTTTTATCTTAATTACAAGTTAATACACAATTTACTAATTATATATAAATTAGTATTAATGAGTATCCTTTTATATTGGGAATTGAGTAGGAAATTCCCTCTTCCCCTCTCTCTCTATCTCATTTTTTATCAGTATTCTTATGTTAATATCTTCATGTGGATTAAGTGAAGAAATGATACTAATGTTAAGTGAAAAGGAGAGAGAAGATTAGTATCTATCAAAGTTCTTGCTTTAGATCCTAACGAGGAAGTAAATAAGAAAGAAATTACTCGATTGAGAAGAATCATTTTAGTTATCATTCTTTTAGCTTTTTTAAATCAATAAACAAAACAGTATTAATTAGAAGCGACTAGATTGAATTGGAAACTATGTTAATCCATTAAAACTCTATTGATAGACATTGAAGAGCTTCGAAGTTTGAATTCGAAAATCAATTTTACGAAATTATTTTTTGTTTGGATTGGGTATTGTTTTGAATGATTGGGAATATCCGTTGGAGTTTATATCTCAATTTTGAGACAATGTGGGGAAGATTCGGGGTGATTTTGGTTGAAATTTCAGTTTGAAACTCGAAAAAAAGACATAAACAAATTGTATATATTGTGTATGTCGAGTGTAGAAACGATATATAAAATATCTACAACTTACATAATTGTATATAACTTGTATATAGATTGTATGTGAGTTGTAGTTTTTGACCGGATTCTGTACTAACAATATGTATTTAAGTTGTAGATAAATCGTAGATTTTGACCGAATTTGTATATATTTTTAAAAAAAATATTTGTTACTTCTTGTAAATATGAAAACATAGACAAAACCAACTAATAAGTTTAAAATCTCGTATACAAAACGAAAAAGTTCCTAGACAAAAACCTGTTCAGGCTTTGGAACAAAGATCGAAAAGCCCAAAGCAGCTCAATCACAGATGGCTTGACCCAATTCAAACCTCCCATTGTAACTGCAATTGGTGAGATCCAATTAGATAGCAACAGTAAGAAGATGATTAGATTCAAACTTTGTAAAGCTATATCTAATTTATACCTATGATAAATAGATGATCAGATACACGCTCGAAAAATTATTTGAATTATTTCTATCAGTCTCTAAATTTTCCTTAGGGATTATGGTTGATGACTATTAGCTCATCCACAAAACAATATAATGAATTCTTTTATCATGTAAATATTCGACGTGAGATTCCCAAAAGGATTCTCATGTATTAAAAGTTGCCATGTTGTCCCATTTTCACCCTAAAGTGATACTATGATTTAACTTATATACACTCATGATTGTATCTAGAATAGAAGGCCCTGGATTTATTTGAATCTATAGTTTCGTCTCACACATTGTATATCTACCTAAAACATATTAAATATGTATAAATAATATATTTTGAATTCATTAAATAATAACATGAAATATAATTCTGAATAGTGAGCCGATAAAGTTTAAATTTTGCATCCATCTCTGTATACACCAATGTAGAAAACTGATAAGGATATATTTTTACTAGTATACCAGAAATACTAATTATATAAAATCAAAAAGTAACGTTAAACAGTTAAGTGACAAAAATAAACGTAATTACGTAGATATTGTAATTTGATATTTTCCGAACTTGCAAAGATAAACAGATCAATTAAGTTATATATTATTTTAATTATAGATATTTTGTTGAAAGAGATAATAATATGTTAGCATATTATTGAATCTAACCTAATTTCACTTTCATAAACGATGTTGTCGTTCCTAAAAATTTCAAATTATTTATTTAGCATTGAAACAAAAATTATGACTCTTTATCATTAATTAGATGCGTATTATTTACAATAAGAATAACTTATCAAGTAAAATATTTAACCAAAGAAACTTTGAATTTTTTTTAAGCTAATCAGCGTATTTAAATACAAATAATGATTTAAAGTTGTTAAAGAAATAAAAAATTCAAAAGAGTAAGTTTACAGAAAATAAAAAATATAAATGAAGAATAAAATGACTTCAATGAGCTATATACAGGCAAACTTATGAACATATAAATATATAACACAAAGACTTTAGCAAAAATTCGAGAAGAAAATATTCATAGAAAACAAAAATCAAAGAATTAATTTCTAGCATTAGTTTGAATAGTAGAAACAAATTTATAGCTAGGAGCATACAATGTAGTTCGACTTCATTAGGTCCTGCACAAAGATAAGTGCGCTGCAATTGACCGCAAGTGATAAGATCATGATAAAGACAATAATGATTCAAACTTTCTTCAGAATTGTGGAATGCCATGTTCATGCTTAATGCATACAATACTAAAATGCACTTAAAAACAAATCTGTACTCTAGCCTAACTTGCCATAACTATTGGTTTTGAGCCTACAAATATGATATGAAAAAATATTATTGTTTATAGTTTAAAAGCAATAACGAAAGGTCAAAGTTTATCCAATAGATCATTAAATTTTAATTGATTTTAAACTCCTTTTATTAGATAAAAAATACGAATATTTCATATTACAATTTTATTTAACATAAATTTGTGGATGTGAGATTTATCAAGAAGAGAGCGGGAGATAATTCTTTGGAAACTTCAATTATCTCCATAAATAATAATACTTGAACATTTTCGCTTCTTGGCCTAAATTCAATTTTCTTTCCATAAGACCTGTTTATTATAAATTCTAAAATTTAAGCTTGAATCTGTTAAAAAGAAAATTAAGCTTGAATATTAATTTATATAAATAAAAATCTCAAAAGTTTAATGAAGAAATACAAAAATCTCAAATTTGTAGGAATTAAAAAATATCCTAAAAATAAGAAACGGCTGGACATTATATTGGATATTTACGGGGACCATGTTAACAATTACTAAAAACAAGGGCTATGAAACTATATTGGATACCTCTAATATTCATTCACAATGTTTCTTTAGTAACCAAAAAGTAAAGAATTTTGAAAAAAAGATGTAAGAAATTATAGTCATGTTAAGCTATAATTAATGAGGGATTTATTAAAAGTAAAATTTTAATAAAGCAAAATGGCCTCGTGATCATTTAAACTTGTGCCAATTTGTAAAGTCATATATAAACTAAGTTTTTTCATTTGAAAACTCCAACTTGACGAAATGCGTACTAATAAGTACATCCAGTAGAGTGTGTATATCAATTGCGTTGATATGTACAACACTGTCATATGCTAAACTATTTATTACTTGACATGTGTTATTTGTGAGTCCCATTTTTAAACACTAAATCAACAAAAAAGAATTTACAAATTAAAAAGAGAAACAAGAAAAAGAGAAAAAAGACCTAACACTTCTTCACTACCCCATTAACCCGTACCCATTTACCTTTCTTCTTCTCCGTCCACCCACCTCTGTCACGATCCAAAAATTTACTAGTCATGATGGCACCTAAACTAACATGCTAGATAAGCCAACTAATAGTCAATACAATCCAAATGAGATTTATAGGAAAACAATGAAGGATTATCTAAACATTTATATATTAACCCAAGGACTAGTAGTACGAATCGCGAGCTCCACGAATTTGAAATTTACAAAGCTGGTACAAATAAATACACGATCTGTTTGAAAACAGACTAGGAAAATCTAAAGCTACCAAGGACAAGTGGCAGCTATGTTCCTAAATGCTCGAACATCTTCAAAGTCAGCTCCCGACATCTCCAGTAGCCTCGTTCATAAATCTGCACGCAAAGTGCAAAAGTGTATTATGAGTACAACCGACCCCATGTACTCAGTAGTCATCGAAGGGTTTATGTGAATAATGGAATGGTTAAAATTACTCATTTTAAACTCTTCTACGGTGATATAATATCTTTTCAAGAAAATGATGCGAGAACACGCGGTGAAGAAATAAAGAGATCCTTCTATATCGAAATCTCAGTTGAAAAAATAATAGAAAAATTCCTGGATCACCCGTGGAGAAGAACCAAAACAGAATGGTTCCGCCTACTCAAAACTAAGAGGGGATGTCGCCTACTACTAAAATCTCAGTTTCTGCAACAGTTGCGTTCTTCTATGCAAGAAGAAGACTTAGAAAGAACAATGAAGTTTGGATCCGAAACATGAACTTGGTTACTGGTTTGACCGCTTTGTTGGCAAGTCAAGTAAGGAAAGGTCTTGGAACAACTCGATGAATTTAGTAGATCGTTTTAGGAGGCCCTAATGTCCCCTTTTTCACAGAAAATAGAGAGATGAATTGATATATTTATTGAATTCGTCGGGGCTGACGAGGCTGGAACCCGCAGCTTCCGCCTTGACAGGGCGGTGCTCTGACCGATTGAACTACAATCCCAGAAAAATTAGGTATACAGCCTAAAATAAATTTAGATTCGAACCATTTAGTTTCGCTATGTTGTAACAGAGACACGAATGATATACTTAATTATTATTATTATTATTATTATTATTATTATTATTATTATTATCTATTATCTATTATCTATTATATATAATTATTATTAAAATAAAATGTAGTAGACTCATAGTGGGTAAATTCATGAATTGAATCAAATGGGGCCTTTTAATTTAACTAATTTGAACTTAATTAAACTAAAGAGTCTCACTCTTTAAACGCTCTATAAGAAAAGAAGAAGAAAGAGGCTTAAGTCATCGCTTCCAATCCGATAAAGGGATTTTTTCTTTTCCACGAGTCCGTCCCAACAATTGTTGCAGAGGATATAAATATTAATATGAAAAAAAAGTAACCGCCTGGAGAGTCGTTTTTTAGTTTTTAAGTGGAATATTCATTATCATAATAAGTAGTCGATTAGGAGAACAGGTATCTCACTACAGAGTATACTCTTCCTCATCTTTCATTATTCATATTTTATGTCCTGGGACATAGATACTCTAGATACCCCCTTCTATTATGAATCGCCAAAGTCTTCCTACTTCTCCATTGTGTAGTCGGGTAGGATAACTAGAATCTATCTTTCCTCAAGACAGAGACGAGCTGACTAGGATCATAAGGTTAAGATAGGGCTAGGCTGACTAGGATCATTGAATTAGAATTTATTGAAATTTTCAACACATACAAATGGATCGCCCGTCTTGCGAGCCTCCCACTGGGGGCCCGCTATGCTAAACGCGAGAGAAACCCCATCCCTCTCTTTCCTTTTTTCGCCCCCATGTCGCCACACGGGGGGAACATGGGGACGTAAAAAAGGGGGTCCTATCAACTTGTTCCGACGTAGGATAATAAGTTCATGAGATAAGAAATCTAGTGTTTCAGTAAGATTTCGAATAGAGGTCCCGAATTCAAGTTGATTCTATTTCGACTCTTCCTAAGAGAAATACGATCAAACAATTCCCAATCATGGTCCTTGCGGATCGGATCATCCATATAATATACAAAAAGAAACTCCAGACACTTTGAGTCCCAAACATTCCGTCTGAAGCAAATGCTGGAAGTCCATGATGGTGGTAACACCAATAGGAATTAAATGAAAGAAAGAACTAAATACTATATTTCACTTTGAGGTGGAAACGTAACAATTTTTTTTTACTTCCCTCTTTCCGACCTCATCACTTCAATTCAAGAGCAAACCCATTTCCTAGTCACCGGGCTGAGCGCACCTTTGGTACTTCATTAGGGTGAGCTGTTTGATAGTGACTTCTTTCGTTTGTTAGGGCGAAGAAAGGCTACTTCAATGACGGAAATAGCCGGAAACTCGAGAGGTTCGCCTTTGGAGAATCGTTTGCTCGTAACCAAATCCTCACTCTGATTATGTCGTGAGGCTGACTGAATCCAATCCATAAACCTGGAAATGAAAGGTTGTTTGTTCCCTTTCGTCAAGTAGGCATAGAGATAGGGGCTCGTTCAATACAAGTATTTCGTTTCGATCTCCTCCCTCTCTTTTTTCTATAAAGAATTCTCAAAAAAGTAGTCAAACTGTCTAAACTTCCCTACAAAAGTCTTCCCCTGGCTGCTGATCTTTAAACTTGCAACTGCTATCTAAGTCTAAGACAAGAAAATTTTCTTATTCTTAAGTTTGATCTCTCGCTAGGAGCCTTAGCAAGAATGGTTGGAACCGGTCTGACCTATGAGACTACTCAAAAGGAGTCTTCCTACCAGCACTAGAGTTGGATAAATACACCTTGCCTTAGGTCAATCCCTTCCCCTACTCGCGCAAGCAACAAACCTTTTCTAATATCCTCTTATGATTGATTCACTTCCTCCGGCTGACAATTTGTAAAGTCAAGATCAGCGGGTCTTTTTCTCAACAATGTCTTTGTCATTTGATCCAATAGCGTTATGTTAGATAGGAACAGATTTGATAAATATTTATAACTCTCGGATAGAGTATTAGAACGGAAAGATCCATTAGATAATGAATTGCTGGTTCTAATCCATCTCTGATGATTAATCAACAATTTGAAGTTCAAGTGGATGAGATCGGTCGAGTGGTCTCAGTTGGAGATGGAATTGCACGTGTTTATGGATTGAACAAGATTCAAGCTGGGGAAATGGTTGAATTTTCCAGCGGTGTGAAAGGAATAGCTTCTCGATACGTTTCTCAAAAAATCCGATTCGGGCGGATTCTTCCCCCAACTAACAAAGAGATCTTGGCGGAATTGCCACATATGAAATTGAGCATAGTTTTGCAAAGAAATAACCCACTTGTTTCTCGAGAAGAGATGAGAAACATGCTCAATATCATTTGATTGAATAGTTGACTCAGTCCCTTGTTGTTTAAAGAAACACTCAACTTCAATTGGTATTTTTTCACGAAAAGAAAGGTGGAATCGTCGTGTAGAAGGATCACTAACACTTGTAGCCCTTTTGAGAGAGGGTTACCCCAACCTCACTCAATAAAACACATAGAGTGAGATGTAGGGCTCAGTTTGTCTTGTGCAGGAGATGGAATTTTAACAAAGCACGTGCATCTGAATACTCTGAGGTTTGAATAGTAATCTCTTTTAAAGAGGAAGCTTTCGGCGGAAACTAGCCCTCGGGACTTGACACTTGGACACCGGGAAGCTTTCTCCTTGAGACTGGGTCCTTCATTTGGAACTGACCTTTTCCTTTCCAAAGTGGAATTCCTCCTTGCTTTCCTCTTTGACCTGTGCAAAACTCCACTTTTGTTGTTGACAGGTGGAATAATAACAAACTTTGCAGAACGCTTTCACCTAATCGATCATGGTGAAGTCAGCATCCTCTGGCCTTCTTCTGTCACAAACCAAATATGCTTTAGATTGATTCCGACGGACCAACATTCTTGGTTGCAAACCTTGTGCTACACAAATTGCTTCCGGTTCTAAACTTTCCGCTTTAGATGGTACACCTCCCTCTGATCCTCAGGCCTAGCGGAGTACTGTTGGTGCTCTCCAATATATCACTCTCGCTCGACCGGACCACCCCTAAACTACAAGCTTTCTTTGAAGCCCCTACAACATGGGATATTTGAAGAATACCTTTCTACAAACCTTTCTATAATATAAGAGAAGTTTTTCGAGCTTTCTTCGCATGCTTGAGCGCATCCCCTTTCTATTAGTAAGGTTGTCAAATCTCCTTTAGTTCCTTTATGACTATAATATAAATAATAGGGGTAGGGGGTGCTAACGAGTAAGAAAACAGATGCGTTAAGGCGCAACTTCGTGCAGCTGCTACGCCCTTACTTCTTGCCTTATCTTTTACTAAGAAACTATCTAAATAAAATCCCTTCTTTCTCAAAGTCAAATTTCTCCCTTCTTGCTTTAGTGAAATAAGGGGCGCTAACGCGACCTTTCTTCAGCTGGCTTCGCCCTATCTATTCATCTATTTCCTCAAATGGATATTTAGGGATCTCTCTTGTTCATAGATCTTGAAACTAGATCAATATCCATTTCTCAATAGATCTATTTATCAATAGAAAGATATAGATCTCTATATGGATCTATCTCCATATCTAAATATGGAAGAACCGACACAACAAGGGCGTAACCAACGGAAGGTTCTCACCCTGTCCTCGACATTGTTCTCCGATGATGTCCCCTGGGTGAAAGGAGCCACAATTCTCTTTCTTTCTTCAATAGTTCCGATCAGGACAAGTGGTTCGTTTCGTCCTCCTATCTATGCAATTCTCTATCTTTGTTCGTGATCATGTTGGGGAAAGGTAGTTGTACAGGAGCGGTTGTGAAACGGCGATTCCCCCCTTTCCATTGAAGTAGGGAGGGCCTCCTTCCCTACCATTCTGGCCTATTATTGATAGGGATTTTACCGATGATGAAGATAGTTTTCTTACCAAGCTGCCCACTTTAGAAGCTAGTCGCCAGGAAAGAAGCGAGGAGGAAGTGAAGCTGTCTACGAAGCTTTGCTTCTCCCCCTGTAGTCGTAATACTTGTCTTGTCTCTACTTTGATTCAAAAGGTAACCGACGGTTCCCGACTTTCTCCGCTTTCCGCAACCGTAACCACTTGTCATTCTGATTACTTCATCTATAAACCTTTTTTTATTTCAAAATAGCAATACGCTCTAAAAAAGTAAAGGAGAAGCTTCCATTCTAGAAGCTACCGCTTCCCGCCTCCCTCGGGGTGAGAAGTTCCCTTCCCTTTGCTAAAATGCCTGAGTGGTCTGCTCAGCAAACGTACAAAGTGGACCGCAGTTTGGCTGACCCTCTTCTTCCCATTCGGGTTGGGTTGACTCAGAAGTACAGTAAGAAGGAATGGAACCACTGGAGAGTCATCTGCAGTTCACACTTGGGCAAAGACGACTGACTTTGGAAGCGGAACACGAACCTATTTCTGTCCCATTTTCACACACATGTCTATTTCACCGAGCCTCTCTCCGAGACAGTGCCCAGATCGTTACGCCTTTTGTGCGGGTCGAAAATTACCTGACAAGGAATTTCCCTACCTTAGGACCGTTATAGTTACGGTCGCCGTTCACCGGGGCTTCGGTCACCGGCTCCCCTGTCATCAGGTCACCAACTTCCTTGACCTTCTGGCACTAGGCAAGCGTCATCCCCCATAGATGGTTATCGAGTTGTAACTGAAGTAGATCAAGAGAAGGGACGATGCCCAGACGATAGATTTTACCCAATGTCAAACACGTCGTACGAGGTAGTAGTAGATCCATCCATTACTATAAAAGTTATTGGACATCAATGGTATCGGAGTGCGCCTCTTCACGAGGGTGATTAAAGTGCAACGAAATGCCTTAAAGTTGAATATGGTTCGCGAAGCATCTGGCTTACCGGTAATATCCCATTCCCGCCGTCGAGAGACTTTAATAACTATAGCATGCCAGAAACGGGATTTGAGGTGGTTAGACCTACAACTCCATTAACAACTACTTATGAATCCTTTTTCGGTTTACACCCATTATCTCAAGTTTTGGATCGAACTAATCCATTGACACAAATAGTTCATGGGAGAAAATTAAGTTACTTGGGCCCTGGAGGACTAACAGGGTGCAAGATCACTTAGCCCCGTTCATCTTTGGCGCAAGATCTCTCGATCAGTGAGCTATTATGCACTCTTTCAAGGGTGGATGCTTCTAGGTATTTGGCTTGGTTTCAAGATGTAGAATCTATGCTGAATCACCATTTGGCAGGGCTACTAGGACTTAGGTCTCTCTCTTGGGCGGGGCAAAAGAGGGGAAATCGGCCACATTAAAATTACCTTATGGGGAGGTCCGTTTGATATCCAAAAACTGCTCAGCAACAGTCGTACAAGTGCGGAATGTTGGGGTGAACCAGAAAAATTTGGGTAGAGTTGGATCTAAGCGTTGGCTAGGTAAGCGTCCTGTAGTAAGCGGAGTATTTATGAACCCTGTAGACCATCCCCATCGGGGTGGTGAAGGGAGATCCCCAATTGGTCCATTGGGGTTATCCTGCACTTGGAAGAAGAAGTAGAAAAAGGAATAAATATAGTGATAATTGGATTCTTCGTCGCCATAGTAAATAGGAGAGAAAATCGAATTAAATTCTTCATTTTTACAAAAACTTTACAAAAAAAAATGTTGGAAAAGTGGTTGATAGGAACTTAAGACTGGGGCCTCAGAGTTGTTGATGGTTCAACCTTTACTGTGTCACCGGGCACCAATCCACAGGCTACTCTATTGATGCTTGGCCGCTAAGTGCTTTAATATGCGCTGTATATTGCACAGAAGTGCGACTGCGACTAATAGGGAGCTTGCGTATGTAAACGAAAGAGGAGACATCCCCTTTGATAACTGAATGCAAGCGAGGATGGACGAGTTAGTATCTTGTCTAATCTCGTCGAAGTAGTGACTAAGGTTTTTAGTTAAAAGATACTCACTGATAAAATATATACCGTAAACTAGTAATAGAACTATACTACAATATAACAGAAAAGAGTACACACGAATATGCAAAGCAATAACTGAGTACTAGAAGAGATCACAATTTAACATTTTTCTAATATCTCGACCAATCTTTTCCTTAAAGCGAAAACCAATAAACCACGATAGTCACTCCATAACTTTCATAATGTGAGGAATGTACTCAAATATCAAGTCAATTACACGGCAACACCCTTCATGTATTTATCTCATCCTCACCCAATATGTCTATAACAGTACCAACAAGATGGCAGACATGCCGATAACAGTAATTGTTGGTTGATTTCCCAATGCACACGCAAGTGTACGTGGTCGACAAGTAATATAGGA